>PVHT020000059.1:5984705-6051009 GCA_004024745.2 Catagonus wagneri
ATAGCTCTGATTGGACCCCTAGCCTGTGAACCTCCATGTGCCCTGGGTGAGGCCCTAAAAAGACAAAAAGACAAAAAAAAAAAAAATCTGTTACAACTTAAAAGCAAGTTTAACAAAGTAGCAGGATACAAAGTCAACATCAAAAAAAATCAATGGAAGTTGTAATCGCTAGCAATGAACAATCCAAAAACGAAAGCTAAGAAAACAATTTCCATTTATAATAGCATCAAAAAGAATAAAATACTTAGAAATTACCTTAGTCAAGGAGGTGAAAGACTTATCCAATGAAAACTACAAAATATTTCTTGAAGAAATTAATGAAAACATAAATAAATGGAAAAACATCCCATGCTCACGGAAAGACTTAATACTATTAAAATGCCAACACTACCCAAAGAAATCTACAGATTCTTACCAAAATCTCAATGACATTTTTTATAGAAATAGGAAAATCCATCCTAAACATCATATGCATCCTGAGGGATCTTGAAGAATCAAAACAATTCTGAAGGAAGAATAAAACCAGAGTTTTCACGCTTCCCAATTTCTACAAAAATTGCTACAAAACTACAGTAATCAAAACAGCATGGTACTGGTATAAGGACAGCCACAGAATTTCAGTTTTTCAAGACGAAAAGTATTCTGGAGATGGATGGTGGTGATGACTGCACATTACGAATGTATTTAATACCACTGAATACGCTTAAGAATGGTTAAGATGGTAAATCTGCTTATGTGTATTCTGACAACTATAAAAGCATTAGGAAAAAAACATTAGAAAGTATTAAGCACAAATAATCTGGAAATCAATAGCAGTCCTTTCAAAAAGAAACACTAAAAAGTACTGTGTATTTGACCCCCAAAAAATCATCTCTAGCATTCCCAATATTATTTTTCAAAACATGAACCAACATCAATTCTTGATTATCCATAGGTTCCTATTTTTTTTAACCTTACACTTTAAGTCAGGCCTGAAATATTTGTCTGTTATATAAAATATATGAATATTTGTCAATGATTAGAAAATAAAATATCAGTGCAGCAATGTACTGCTTCATGATTGTGACCAACCTGAGGCATAGATGGTTAGTTGAGGAGCACAATCTTTTTTGTCATCATTAGCTCACAATCAGTCCATTAGGCTCTCGGAGATACACTGCATGGTCAAACATCTTGTTTTGACTATTGACTGTTCTCTTTTTTCCTGCTGCTGTTGCCACTCCCACAATAACCGATGAAACCTGCTCCCTCTAGGCTTATTATTTCCTGTTTCTCCTCTCTTTTCATTCCATTTGCTGCTGCTTTGCATTCACGTTGTTATAGGTATTTCGCTCCTCACTCGAGACCACAGGGGACAAAAGATCATCTACATTCACCTCTACATCGCACATCCTGTACCTCAACTCTTACCAAGAGGATCACGGAAGTACTTAATTTCAGCACTACTGTGAACTTCTGTGATCACTGAAGGAGATACGGATTGACAGACTTGGACAAGCTGGTACAGCCAGTCGGCAACTAAATTGGGACTCAACCAAGAGTCTCAGTTCCCTGGATCAGAGCAAAGGACTGGTGCTTAGGAACAGATACGCTTAATTTTTTTTCTTTGGGTTCCTAGGATTTCATCGAGATTTTCATTTCTCCCAGTAAGATTCAAGGAGCTAAGCTATCTCCTCTTCCCAACTTTTTGTTCCATTTGCTCGACTCAGGAAAGAAACTGGGCCACAGGCAGAGGCAGCTGGGCCTAGAGGAATCTGCGTGGGGGTGATACAGCTGCAGATCTCCGGATCAGGAGTGCCAGCCCTGACGGCTACACAGTCTGTGATTTGCCTGCTGTACTTGTATAATGAGGATGAAATTCAGTTTGTATTTAATTATTGTTTTGATAATTTGGTGGCTTTATATCATCTGCCAATGATATTTTAACATTCCTTTTCCTTTGATTTTATCTTTCCTCTTAATGTAGCTATTAAATACCACTGATTAAGGCTCACAAATGGAAAAAATTAGCAACGCTCATTAAAAAAAATTGTAGGAAATGGTACAATGGATGTAACAGCTCCTCCTCTCCGAAGATGCCCAGAGATGAAGGAAACATGAGAAAGCAAAAAAAGGGGGGGGTGGCATTTAGGAATTTCCCAAGCTGGACATCAGGATTCAAGGGCCCCAGAGAGAAGCTAGAGGGCAAAATCTGAGGGGGAGGGACAGTTTATGCCTGTGACACGGGGAGAGTAAAGATGACAGGGGTAGAGGGGAGTGGGGGACAACACAGAAGCAGCAGCCTTGACAGTTGCATCCCCTGGGCCTCCACCGGCCCCTGATAAAGGCTGTCAGGACACAAAATCCAACAAGACTCATCAAAGTTCAAAATAATAACAGAAGGAGAGTCTGTCTGTTAGACCACCTGGGAAGGTTCCTGGCCACAACAGGTGAAACTTTGCATTCTCGTAAATTTTCAGTCTAAAGAGATGCTAGGAAGGCCCCCGTGGGCAAGCATCATGTTTCCTTCCAGGGCAGAGAAGATGAAGCCAGGGTGAGATTCTTCTTTCTTTGGAGTTCCTCTGGGCAACTTCCCCTCCCATTTCTCTTTTTCTGACATGACTGTCCCCAGTACACACATTTTGCCCACCCTGGGTTTGTTTTGTTTTTTTTTTTTTTTTTTTTTTTTTAGCAAACACAGAGTGCCTCATATGTGCCCGACATTGTACCATCCCCTGAGGAATGAAGATGAGTGACCCATCCACTTGTCCCGAGGCTCTCACTGCTCAGCAGAGGGGACATCCAATAAGGCCAATCATGAAATGGCATATAGGAGACATCGCAGGGGTTTAAACTCCGATGGGGGCCCAGGAGGAAGGAACAGAGAGCAAGCAGTGGGAGAGAAGTTATAGATGCGGGTATTTTGGAGCTGGGTCTTGCAGGTAAAAGAGAGTTTGTTGGGGTGGGGGATGGGGGTTAGAATAATGAAGCTGCAAAGGCAGAGTCGAAAAGTGAAAGTCTGAAAGTTTTAAGATCTTTGATTTCCTTTACGTTCCCCAAAATAGATGCTTTAAAACTCAGATGAGTTGGTACATCAAAAGCTCTTATTTACTGTTCATTGATCAACCGCTGAGATTAGTGCAGATTTGGGCAAACAGTATTTTCAGTTATTAAAAAAAGATTAATTTGCTTACTATAGAATGACCCTCCTTCTGTTGTCTAACATTCTTCCAGAAACTGCAAGTCTGGATAATGCTTTCACTCATGGGATTCTTGTTACCATCCGTTTTCAGGTATATTGCAGAGGCTGGGTCAACCTAGCCACATGCAAACTGCCAAGCTCCAAATCCAAATTCCTAGCTTGCATCCTAAATTTTCTAAAATTATTATAGTTACTTCAACCAAGAAGGTGGCTATCTGACTTTGTACTATATTCACAAGCAAAATGTACAGGTGAAGCAGGCATAACAGAAATAGCATGTTACAGTACAAAGCTTTCAAATTATTTCTATTAGCAATTGTGAGCTTAGTGGTCATGCTTCTTGGGGTACAAATAGCCTCCTAATCTTTGTATTAAGGACGCTTTCTTTTCTATCTATAAGGCTTCTAGAGCATTCTCAGGGACACTCTAATTCTAACCAGAGCCCCTGATGTTAGCCAGTACTCCCTTTATTATTGTCTGACATCTCCTTCATTGGCACCACCGTTTATCAAACTGGAATCATTTTTTTCAATTAAGCAAAAATATTTTCCATGTAAATATCGGAGTTTTCATTTTTTTTAAAAAAGCATTAAACTGGAGAATCAATGTGCAGAACATCTATTTAATTTCTAAGATTTACAATTCCAAATCCACCAATTGCTATTTCTGTGAACCTGAGCTAGGTAATCAACTTCTTTGTACCTCAGCTTTCTTCTATGTAAACTGGAGATAGTAATACTTTGTAGGGCTCTTGAATAGTTTAACTTGACAACATAGATAATACATAGCTTAGCACAAACCTGGTTCATAGAAGGCACTCAGTAAAGGCCTATTTTCTTTGGCTCATGATAGAACTTTTTAAAGCCAACAATGTAAAGACATAGAATAAAATCTAATGCTAGGATTTAATTAAAAAATGTCTTTCATTTATTCTTACATTAGTAACATATAACTAACGCTTTCAATACAAGAGAAAAAATCATTTCAAAATAAACATAATCAAACATAAAATACCTAAAGGAAACAGAAAGTACAAGATTGCATGAACAGTGGAAAATATAACATGCCTCAATTTTGAGTTAATGAAAATAAAAGTGAATGTCATATGTGGTTGTTTTAAAGGGAGGCTATATCAAGGTGTTTAAAAATAGTCAAATTTTCAAAAATAATTCTTCTGCATTCAATAAACATTTGGATCAAAGTAAAGCGTTTTCCCATGCAATTCAAAGTGGTAAAAATCAACCTATCTTTGGAGCAAACAAATATTTGGTTCTATGACTTCCACTCTAAAAAAGGCTTGCTTAAGCCCACAGCTAAAGAGTAAATAAAATATAAATGTCTTAGGGACCTAACGAAAGGGAGAAAAAGTTAGTATGATTTCAATTCATTAACTCACTCCCGACTCGTAATACAACACCTCCAGCTGCTAATTAATGACTTACTGAGATTTTGGGAATTGATGAAAATGTTCACAGTGAAATTCAATCTGTTTCTTTAGGAAAACTATTTTGGGCGTTAACATGCACCACAGGATCACACACACAGACCGAAACTGGCATCCAATGGGATCTACCAGGGGCTCACAAAGAGCCACCAATCCCTTCGTCTGCCCTTTAACCTCAGGGTGCATTTCCAGGGGTGAAAAACATGGAATCTGCTGTCAGCAGCAAAACAAACAATATCACACCAGGCCCACGTTGTGCCCTGAAGAACAATTTTCCAGAAAGTTTATTTTTTAAAGTAGACACAATGAAAGATGTCTGTTGTGCCCTCCTCCCAACATTTTCCCAAACCTGTACCTGAACTCTCTTCCAGGTTCCGCTGCCCATAATTACACACTAATACCTTCAAGGCACCTAATCTGATGAGGAGCCCCGGGAGATGTCTCAGAATATAGGAAAGGAAGCCAGGAACTTAAGGCTTTTTCTTCACATTTTTCTTCCACCAAATTTGCTAAACCAAGGAAATCATTTTGATTTGCAAGACCATTAGCCACACGAACAAGTTAACTGCATCCATCAGGGTAAAATGGGATGAAACAGAAAAATTTTTTTTCACACCAAAGCAAATTCTAGGGCATGAGGGGAGAGATGGAGAAATGGTGCCTTAACATCCAAAAGGCATTTCAGCTCCTATAAGGATTTCGTGATTCATAATGTAGGGAAGTGAAAACTAGGAGGCCCATTTTCAAAAGGCTTTGGCACACATAACTCCATAGGTTTAAATTATTAAAATCTGCCAATGAATAAACTCCCCAGACTCATCCCTTCCCGTGCACAGAACACCTCAGACATCATTATAGAGAATGTTCAAATGCCCAGCCTCGTAGAAGTAGGAAGGATAAGTTGCATGATTCATGATGAACTATTCATCTCTTCCCAAGCTAATAAAGTACTTGGATATATTCATGATAATGTAAGACAGGACCAACAACTTCATTTGGCCAAGATGCCACTACTGGACGTCTCCCACGTTTATGCCAGCCGTAGTCAGTCACAGCCTTTCGTTCAAATCCTTCAAATTAGTTATTTATTAATTCAACAAGCAGATGGTGAGCCAGACCCTCCTGGGCCGAGGGGAAGTGAACAGTGAACACGACCTGAGAGCCTACAGTCAAGGAGCATTCCATCTAGAGATGGAGACAAGAGAAGTAAACGGGCAAATGTGACACGCAGTGAAAGCGGGAGAGGCACCAGTGATGCCAAGACAGGGAGCGCACGTAAAGAGAACCAAGAAGTGGTTGGGAGAGAGAGGCAGAAGGAAGGCTGTTCTCGGGCAACTGAAACACGAACCAAAGAACAGCCCATTCTTGCATCCTCAGAGCTGCCTAAAGTCCAGCTGGGCTAAAAGCAAGTGGTGAGTCGAGAGAGGATTGGCAAGAAACAAAGCAGAAAGGTTAGATCTTGCAGGGTTGTAAGAGCCATTCCAAAAAGTTTAGACTTTTCTTCAGGGCAATGCAGTGAAATTGAAGGGTTTTAAGCCAGAGAATGACACGAGCAGATTTTCATTTTAGAAAGATGACAGTTTGGATCTGAAATCGAACGGAGTGAAGAGCAGACAGCTGGAGAGCTGTTTAAAGAGAGGACGGCAATAACCCAAGCAGTAAGTGATGATGACCCCAAGAAGGCTGTGGTAGAGGAGTTGGAGAAAATGAAAAAGAACCAAGGTAGATGAGGAGGGTTACAAAAGGAAACGAGAAGACAGGGGACAAAGCAAATTTGGAGAGGTGGTTAGGAAATATGTTCAAATTATAACAGGCTGGATTTGAGGTCCACATTAGTCTTTTAGGTACATTTAATCACTGCACAGCAGTGAGATATTTACCTGGACCCCCACACCGGTCTGAGGTGGATCTAAGGCAAATGACTACTCAAGGGGTGGCAGAGATAGCAAGAGAGCAAGTGTGGAGTTAAGAGAAAAAGCAGCGAAGAACAAAACACTCAGGAGCACCAACATTTTAGAAATGGGTGCCTGTCAGTGGAGGAACACAAAGAGAGAGGGCCGAGGAGAGTTAGGAAGAAGCTAAGAGAGTCAGTATGAAGAGCCAAGAACAAACATTTCAAAAAGGCAGTCCTGGAGTTCCCGTCATGGCTCAGAGGGAACGAATCTGACTAGGAACCATGAGGTTGCGGGTTCAATCCCTGGCCTCACTCAGTGGGTTAAGAAGCCGGCGTTGCCGTGAGCTGTGGCGTAGGTTGCAGACACAGCTTGTATCCCGTGTTGCTGCAGCTGTGGTGTAGGCCAGCAGTTGGTAGCTGCGATTGAACCCCTAGCCTGGGGACCTCCACATGCTGCGGGTGCAGCCCTAAAATGACAAAAGACAAAAAAAAAAAAAAGGCAGTCTCTGTCAAAGTCAGCAAGTGGTGCCAGGCTATTAGCTGAAATAAAGATGGAAAATGCAGTGGACTTAAAAAAAGAGATGGACGGATGACGTATGGGGGCCCTGGTTGTACACATGTTTGACTGGGCAGGTTACACGTAGGAGGTGAGGAAATGGAAGTAAGCGTAAAGAACATTTTCATGAACTCTGAAGGTCCACTTTAGGAAATTCACACCCATGGAAATAAAAACGCCAATGCAGCATCCTTCCAAGTGGTGACAGAGTCCAAGGTGAAACCAGTAGGATGGACGATTGCAGGGAAGTGAAGCTGAGGGTATGGACAAGGTCAAGGAACCAAAAGGCCAGCAAGCTAGGTGCATCTTCTTTGTGGACACTGAGGTTACTTTAGACTTGGTGCAGCAGAGAGGCAGGGGCCAGAGAGCAACGCCTTTGTGACAAGGGGGACAGAAGTGAGGACAGCTGCTGACAGTGATGGGGTAGCAGGTTTTATAATCAGGCAGCAAGAGCCTCAAAGGCAGAGGCACTGATAAGAGGAGGACGAATCGTTATGTGTAAGATACTTAGGGGGAAATATGGCGGTCTCAACCTCAAGTCCTGACTCTGACAACACAGGCTGTGGCAACTCAGCAAATTCTTCATTCATTCACTCATTCATTCATTCATTCAATAAGTATTTTTTGTGTACCTACTAGTGTGAGGGCTGTACCCACTGCTGGCAAGATTCTTGGTAAACAAACCACATGCGCTTCCTGCTCTCGGTAGGGAGGCTGTTGGAGCCTGGAGATGGAGAGAGGTATCAGCTGAGATCCAGAGGTAAAGAGAGCTTCCAGGGAAGAGGGCAGAGGAAGGGGCCTGTATTCCCTAGGGAGCCAGTACTCCACAAGGACAGAGCACAGGTTTTGGAGAAAGGGAGTGGCAGAGAATGGGTCGGGCAGAGGAAGCACAGAGCAGACCGGGCTGCACAAAAAAGGTAACTTACTTTGGAAGGACTTTCATGGTGAGAAGCAAGTAAGAGAGTCAGGGGTGTGCAGTCTGGAGAAACTAGTTAATCAGCTTTGGGGTTTCCAGTGGAATTTGTTCCAAATGGGCAGGTCCTGAATAATTAGGCTTCCCGGGGTACGCAAGTGTTGGACGTAGCAGTAGCTTTTGAGACCTGGTTTTCATTACAAAACCATCCCACCACACGTGAGTCTTCCTCTGGGATCTAGTCCCGATTCTTCCCCAAGAAGGAATGTGCTCCCTTAATCATTTTAACTACCATGGTCCTCACAGTCATCTCATCCTGACATGTTCTGGACCAGCCTAAGATGCTCCCTTGCAGTGGTGTTGGCAATGTTATTTTCTTGAACTCCTCTTTCTTGCATGAACACACACCTCAGACCCCAGTTTCTATCTTTTTCCTGAAACCCACCACCCTGTCCATCTTCATAAAGCCTCTAAGAGCCACCCCAGTCACCCAAGGTCAGAAGACCAAAAAATTAAAAGCTGCATAGCCATCTTCACCCAAATTCCAGGAGGAATAAAATGCCATACTTCCTCCAACATTGTCATTACCTTCACTGACCTCTTATTCCTCAAGACAAACGTCTGGCCTTGTCATCTCTTATTCGGCCTTCTTCTTTCTAGCAACTTCCTCTCCAGAGATATAAAGAGGCCTTTTTTTCTTGCCAAATATGTTGATCATATTGTGCTCCTATGAGCTGAGTGCTATGCAGGCTACAAAGTGCTTTTCAAATGAGTTATTCTCCTGAGTCAAGATGATCCCCTGGGTTCTACAGTCTTAGCTTCCTTCCTGGTGGTTTCCAGGTCTTCCCCAGCTGTCCTGATTCCTTCCTCATCTCCTAGAGCCTTCCACGTTCCCTCACTCCAACCAATTATTCTTTGCTCCCTTTGTTTAATCCTCCCTTTCCCCACTCCCTTATCTCCCTCCCCACACAGCCGGCAACGGACCACTCCCATCACCCAGCACCACAGTCCCCCTGTTTTCTCAGAGAAGTCCTCTCTCAAATTCTAACTCAGGCAAATAACTATGCAGACTAGACAGAAAAAGTAAGCATGGCTCCTCCCCAAATATCTATCCGGGCTGTAGGTAAATGGAGGGCAGGGAACCTGGTGAATGAATGTTCAGTGCAGTCCATGGAAAGATGCCAGTTGGGGGCAAAGTTACGGAAAAAATCTGAACCCTCAGAGAAACAGAAGGAGAAATTCATTTTCTCTTCATCTGCTCACTCTGCATTTGCACCCACTGCCTGATGAACTTCCTCTCACTAGTGCTGTCACCCTGCGGTTAACCACCCATTCACTGGGCTGCAATTTATCGCTCATTTTCCCGTGGGCTCTGAGAGAGCTGCCACACTTGCCACTCTTGTTTTCCAAAGCCACAAATTATCTGTGGGTCAGGTACAGTTACGAAGAGGCTTCATGAGCTTTGCTGGTAAAGAAAAGAGATCATCTCTCTTTCTGCTTCAAAGCACCAGAATACTATGTACATATATATGTATGCATATATCTCCAAAACAGCTCAAATCACCTGGACTAGTTTTTCACTAGGGGGAAGGGTGCTCATTAGGACATGCTGAACAGTGATGCGCTGAGGCCTATTCCCAATGTCTCTGCAGGAATCAGTTATATGAAAAATTTAACAATCAATTTCCAAAGATGAGTAATTTATGTCCAGACAGACACAGAAGCTCCAGCCAGACATACTGACTCAATGTGTTGGCACAAGCATTCTAGCCAGGATGAAATACCTGGAGTGTTGGGTGTTTTTCCAAGTAACTGAAGTCAAACATTTATTCTCTTTTTTATTCAGTTATATAACACTTCTTGAGCACCTACTATGTGCCAAGTAATACTATTGGTAGTGAGGACACAGTGACGTGTAAGAAAAAATTTAAAAAATCCCTGATGTTTTGCAAGCCAAAAGACAATAAATAGATATCATGTTCTAATGAAGAATCCTCCTTCTACCTCAGTCTTTGGAGGTTGTGCCAAACTGACTGGGCCATAGAGCCTAGATATTTAATCAAATATTATTATGTATGTTTCAATAATATTAACATTTAAATCAAAAGACTGAGTAAATCTGATTACCCCCCAATAATATGGGTGGGCCGCATCTAATCAGTTTACGGTCTTAGTGGAAAAAAGTCTGACCTCCCCAAGCTAGATGGAATTCTGCCTGTGGATAGACTTCAGTCCTTTCCTGAGGTCTGAGGTCTTCTGCCAGTGTTCAGTAGATATTCTGTATGAATTGTTCTATATATAGATGGGTTTTTTTTTTTTATGCATTTGTGGAAAAGGTGAGTGCCATGTCTTACTTTTCCACCATCTTGATCCCTCCTGTAGACGGCCTTTAGACTTGAACTGCATTACTGGCTCTTCTCTGGGTCTCCAGCCTGATATCCCACCCTGCGGATTTTGGACTTGCTAGCCTCTATTATCACATGAGCCAATTCCACATATAGAGACAGAGAGAGAGTCATGTTGGACTCTGGGCATGGCCCCATCTAGGTTAACAGTATCAAAGAAAGCCTGCCTTTTGGAAGCCCCACATTTGGTACCTACTGTTGACATCCCCTCAACTTCACTCATTCTGAAGTACTAAGAAAACACCCAGTTCACCTGGCTCTAGAGGTCACCTACAAACCTTCCCAAGATCAAAAATCAATCTTCAGATTGGAGAAACACTAATATGAATCTTCTGCTGGGGTCATGCCTATGTCAAAAGCAACAAGAAAGTGTCACAGTAAGAAATGGCAATCACAACACTGCCCCAGGGACGGCAGGCCACCCAACTGCTCATACACTTGCTAATTGGACTTTGGAAGCTGCAAAATCCTGCTCCTGCTTTTCAAGTCCTTAACTCCAAGGCAGCCATCTTCCCATTGAACTCAGCCTGGACTCATATGTCAGGCAATTCCACTTGGCCTTTCCTCATACTTTCCCTCTGAATCAAATGCTATCTTCCATTCTTCTACCAGAAACTATTCATCATTCCAGCCTTGTCCCAAATGTTATATTATTTCTGGTCTGTCCTGACCCCGGATAGGAAAAAAATTAATTACTCCTTTAACTGTGTTCCCAGAGACAATTGTGTGTCTTCTGAAGATTAAAAAGGACACATAAAAACGTGGTCATATTAGCCAAACATTTAATCACCAGCCCAATGAAAGCTGTTCTAGGAAACTAGTTTAAATATGAGAAGGTGCCAGTTTTACTGGTTATATTTTATTCTGCTTTCACGTTCCAGTCCTCAAAAATGCAATTTGTAAACACAGGTTCACAGCACTGGATAGTACAGAATGGCAGGTCGCTTTTTGGAGATTATTTAATTCATAAATCAGACGAGTTAAATAATCATCTAAACCCTCAAATACAAGAACCCTCAAATATAAGAACTCCAAGACAGAAAAACTTATGATACAGTGCTGATAAGGTGGGGGCTGGTTGTTTTTCTCCAGACAGCAGGATGTGAGCTCCATAATTATAACAGTTTGTATTATAACCAACCTAACTCCCTCTATTCTTTAGATCCTTCATTCCTGAAAGTGAGTGGAACTGTACTGTCTTGAAAACAGTTCAAGCAACTATCAACTTATTCCAGTGGAATGTCTTAATAAAATGTCCCCTCTTACTGGGAATTTTCAAAGCCAACACAAGTCAAATCCATTTAAATGCCAGAGAAGCTGTTCTCCCTTGGGTTGATTTTAGCATGTCATGTGCTCAACTAAGAGGTGATTTGTACAAGAAACCATAAAACTGAGCTAATCATGGAAAGAGACATCCGATGGGATTACCAACAGGCTGTCGTAAGAACTACACTGATTCAAAGTTTATCTGTCGTCAAGATCCCCAAGGGGACAGTTTCAGCTTTGTACTTAGTTTAGCTTTCAGGTTTCCTGTGCACATCACATTCAAACATACCATAACGGTGATAAAATAACCTTAGTCCTATTGAAATTCCTGGCAATCTGTGTCTTCCTCCACCATGTTGGTGGTGCCATTTTGGTTTTTATTATAATTACCCAATACATCACCTTTTTTTTTTTTTTTTGACCACACCCATAGCACATGGAAGTTCCTGAGCCAGGGATCAAACCCACACCCCAGTAGTAACATGAGCCACTGCAGTGACAATGCCAGATCCTTAACTGATTGCAGTGCATTCCCCTTTGATACTTCCACAAAGGCAGGGCTGGATTTGGGCAGCTTCTACACTTTCTGCATTCCTTTAGTGGCTGGCACATCAGAAGGACTGACGCTTCTACACTTGGTCAAGAATTAATCCCTGCCTGGAGTCTCTTCCATCTCTCCCAAACCCTGGCCTTGATGTTCTGTGATGATGATGGCAAACCCAACAGTCATTTCTCACCCCAGCTGTACCTGGATGCTCAGAATTACTTTATATAGTTGATTCCCCCTTCCTGTGGGTTCCCACACTCTCCTAGTCTTCCCCTTTGAGGCAGCTCCTCCCCAGCCTAGCCCTTCTAGAAGCCTCTTCTAGACCTCCCCAGAGTTCAGGCCTCTGATTTATCTTTATTTCTCTCCACACTCACACCCCAGGACCCCTCATCCTGTCCACTCATGGCTCACGTCCTCATGGGTGTCTCCATCCCCGGTCTCTTCCCAGACAAACCCACACGCAGACATCTCCTGAGTGGTGAGTACATCTAAATGCAACAGCTCTCCAAGAGAACTCTTTTCACCCTCTCCCAAAAGCTACCCCTCACACTTCCATGTATCAATAAATGGCACAATGACTCGTTTACTCAGGCCAAAACATTACACACACTACTGGATTTCTGCCACTACTGCCTGTACCATACATGTTCTGTCCAGTACCCACAACTACTCCATCAGCAAGCCCATCAGCTTTATCTCCCACTTTCTGACTACTCCATCAGCACCACTCTGGTCCAGCTCACCCCTGCCTCTCACGTGGACCACAGCATCAGCACCTGCCAGTGGCCCCACCCCTATAGCCATTTCTCCACAGAACATTAATGATGGTTTTAAAGTATAAGTCAAAGCATACCACTTCCTTTCTCAAAGCCACTCAAAAACTCCTTGTTACACCAAAAAATGTGTTTTTCTTTTTTTTGGGGGGGTTAGCATTGAGATATAGGGAATTTTATTTTCATTGTTTCATATTTTCAGTGGGAAAAAAAGAGCAAAGAGATTTCTACTACTTAATGCTCCTTTCCACATAGAAAACAAACTTATAAACTTCCCATTGTGGCTCAGGAGGTTAAGGACTCAATGTCTCTGTGAGGGTGCGTGTTCAGTCCTTGGCCTTGCTCAGTGGTTAAGGTTCCAGCATTGCCATAAGCTGTGTCACAGCCAAAGCTGCAGTTCTGATTCAACCCCTAGCCCAGGAATTTCCATATACAGCAGGTGTGGCCATTAACAAAACAAAACAAAACTTATGGTTACCAAAGGGAAAAGGCGGGGGTGAGACAAATAAGGAGTTTGGGATTAACATATACACACCACTACATATCAAATCAATACTCAACAAGGACCTGCTGTATACCACAGGGACTTATATTCAATATTTTGTAGTAACCTCTAAGGGAAAAGAATCTGAAAAAGAATCGGTATATGCAGTATGTGTAAATGAATCACTATGCTGCACACGTGAAACTAACATAACATTGTAAGTCAAATATACTTCAGTTAAAAAAATAAAACATCACTAAGAATAAAGGTTTTATGGTGAAGTTTCTAAAAATAGTAATAACGCTCCCTTTCTTAGATTCCAAGTAATGTATTAAAATGAAGATCCAGTTATGTCACGTTGTAGCTTAAAACCCTCCTGCAGCTCCTTACTGTTCTTAGACAAAGACCAAAATCCTGGACAGGGCGTGTAGACCCTTCCTCGCTCCCCAGGCTGGAGAAAGGCAGAAAGAGGCTTGGATGGGGAGGTAAGAGCCCAGGCTGTCATTCCTGGCCCTGCCACCTCCTCCCAACAGCCCTCTGTGATTTCCCCTTCCCTACCCCTGCCCAACACACAAAATGTTCCTGCACAGGACCTGGTGGCTACACAAGCGTCTGCCACTCCTACCATCCTTAACTCCATTCCCGTGCATCTGCTCACCCCGCGGTTGCTCACTCGGCTCCCCACGCCCCCTCCCCCATGCCACGGCCTTCACTCCTTCCTCTGCCTGGATTCCACTCCCCCAGCTCATCACACGTTCCTGCACTTACTTTGCTGTTGTGTCAAAGTCACCTCCTCAGAGCGGCCCTTCCTCTCCAGGTGCTTGGCATTTACGCGTCCAGCCGGCTTCTCAAGACTAGGACGGGCAAAACGGAACCCCTCATCTTGCTCAAATGTGACTGTCTTCTCCGGCTCAGAGGCGGCAACTCCATTTCACTTCTCAGGCAAACGGCCTTCAATTGATCCTTAATTACTCTCTCTTTCACCTGACAGCCAAGCCTTCGGCCAACCATGTCAGCTCTGCTTCAAAACATAGCTATAGCTGACCGTCGGCAGTTGTCCACGGCGACCACCTGGGTCACGGCAGCAGCCTCTCAACTCCGCTCTAGTCTCCAGAGTCAATTCTCAACCCAGCAACCAAAGTAATCTTGGTTTAAAATATATATACACGATCCCGTCACGCCTCTGCTCCCAAATCCTCTGCTACGTCCTCACCTCAGGGAGGAAGAAAAAACCGCCGAAGCCGAGGAGCGCGGACTGATCCGGGCCCTACGAGTCTCTGACGTCACTTCCCCTACTTGGCCCCTCCCCCGCTCGGCCCCAGCCGTGGTCTCCCAGTTGCTCGTGCACACGAGGCACTACTGGACTAGTTAGTCGTTTCTTACACCTGGAATGCCCTTCCGCACGTATCTTTACCCTCTTAGAGTAAAAGCAGCCTATGCATCCCCATCCCACACTTCCTCTCTCCTTTCCCCACTTCATTTTTCTCTAGAGCATATCTCTCCATCTGGCGTACAAATGCTTTGTTTACATTCTATCTCCCCAGTAGACTACAGTAGACTATAACCTTCATGAGAGGGCGGACTTTTTTTTTTGGGGGGGGAGCTGTTTTGTTCACTGCTTCCTCTGTACTGTCTGGAATTATGCCTGGCACATGGTAAACCAAAAAAAAAAATTTTTTAAAGAATATCTGCCTTTTGAGTCCCCTATGATAAAAGGATGTATTATACAAGAATTGGTTGAAAACCGATATGAGTATAGCAAATGAAATTATGGAGTAACTGAAATAAAATCAGTAATAGAGAAAAATCAATTCATAATTGTAGAGCATAAACTTGACAATAAGGGCCAAATGAATAAAGCTGTGAAAATATGCAAATGGTAATAGCATATTTGGAGGACAAATCTTAGAAAACCCTTCAACAAAATAATACCTGGATGAGAAGCAGTAATAGGAGGTAGGTGAAGATAAAATATTTCAGACCTGAAAAAGCAGACATGAGATTAGAAACTGATAGTTTAACATCTTCCAGAGAAACTTAATGAGCAGAAATTAAATATCTGGACATAGCCTCAAATTTTAAAGAATTTTTCAAAAGTCTTAAAATCAACCAAATCGGAGAGGGCAATCAACTACGGTATCTTTTTCAGTATCTCCTCGATAATGATAAATGCCAGACAACAAGGCAGTTTATGGCATAAGGCACAGGAAAGTTTATGATTCAAAGATTTTATAAATATTCACATGCTATTCATATGTTATGACTACATATGTTAAATAACCACACCTGCAAATGAAGAATGTTATATATATAAAAAAAAAAAACAGCTAGCAGACAAAAAAAAGTCTGATGAATTTACCACCCAATGAGTTTTCTATAAAAATTGGCTAATCACCAAGAGGTTAATAAAACTATAATTCCAAAAAAATGAAGGCAGTTAGTAGAAAATAACCATGGTTAGGCATTGAAACTGGTTAACTCCTTGGAGATAATTCAATAAATACATTAATTATTTTAAAAATAATATATCCAAAAAATTTTCATTATCACAATTATAGTACCTAAAACAAAATGCAAAATATGCATTAATTGAAAAAGATAACATTTTGTTTCAAAAGGTTTGTTCATTTGTGTTAAATTCCAGATTAAATTGATGCAGGAGTGATATATCTGTGTGTGCAGTGAGGGGAGGGGTGATGGAAGGGAAAACGGAAAAGCATGAGACTAAATTCCTCTTAAAATCTTAATGTTAAGTACTAGTGGAATTTAAAAGAGACTATCTCCCTTTGATATGTAAAACCTGGGAATAAATCTAACAAGTAATGTGTAAGATACTCCTGGAAAAAATTCTAAAACTCTTGAAAGACATTAAAGACTCAAATAAAAGGAAAGAAGTGCCATGTTCATGGGTCAGAGTACTCAGTTTTGTAAAGATTTCTATTCTCCTGAAATTGATCTTTGAATTAAATGCAATTCAATCAAAATTCTAGAAATATTTTTTATGGAATTTTGCAAGTTGATTCTAAAACATACAGGGAAGAGCAAAGGGCAAAAACAGCTAAGAAACTTGAAGGAAAAAAGTAAAAGGATTTGCACAATCACACCTTATTGCTAACTATAAAAATACCGTGACTGGAGTTCCCTGTGGCCAGCGGTTAAGGATCAGGCATTATCACTGCTGTGGCACAGGTTCAATCCTTGGCCCAGGAAATTCCCCAGGCCATAGTGTCAACCAAAAAAACAAACTGCAGTGATTAGTTTCCACAGCGAGGCACTGATTCTGATTTAGGGATAGATATATATAAAATGGTCTTACAGTTAATATATGTATATAAAATTGTCTTATAGTTAAGACAATTGATTCCACTTGGGAAAAACAAAACTGGATTCCACATCACACCAACAAACTAAAAACTTGAAGGTACAAGTAAAAACCTAAAGAACTAAAACATAAAGGAGAATGTCTTTATGTATCACGCAGGGAAGAACTTCTTAAATAACATGCAAAAAAAGGTAATGAAAGAAATGACTGATACATTTAACTTCCCTGAAAATAAGAACTTCTGGAGTTCCCTTTGTGGCTCAGCAGTTAATGAACCCAACAAGAATCCACGAGGACAGAGGTTTGTCCCCTGGCCTCGCCCAGTGGGTTAAGGATCCAGCGTTGCCGTGAGCTATGGTGTAGGTTGCAGATGCAGCTTGGATCCGATGTTGCTGTGGCTGTGGTTTAGACCGACAGCTCCTATTCAACCCCTAGCCTGGGAACTTCCATCTGCCATGGGTGTGGCCCTAAAAAAAGAAAGAAAAAAAAAACTTCTGTTCCTAAAAATCATAACAAAAAAAAAAAAAAAAACCTCTTGTACAGTGGTAGCTGGAGTGTAAAATGGAACAGTTTGGTGCTTTTTAAAGTTTAAACATACACTGACCATACCCCTAGCCATTCCACCCTTTTAAGTATTTACTCAGGAGAGAAGGAGCTACGTATTCACACAAAGACTTCATTTGCTGAAAGTGGAAACGACGCAAATGTCCATCGACAGGGGAATGGGTTAAACATATTGGAGTATAATTGAATCTTACTCAGCAATAAAAACGAATTAACTGTACCTGCAACAACACAGATGAATCTCAAAATAATTATACTGAGCGAATGAAACCAGACAAAACTGAATGCATACTGTATGATTCCATTTCTATAAAACTGAAAAATGTAAACCGGTCTATAGTGACAGAAGATCAGTGTGTGCTTGAATACAGGGACTGTAGGGAACAAGAGAAAGGGATTACTAAGAGACGCAGGAAACCTGGGGGAATGCTGAATAATTTCACTGTCTGGACTGCGTGGATGGTTTCAGAAGTCACAGGTGTCAATTTTTATGTAATTGTACATTTTTTTTTGTCTTTTTGCCTTATCTAGGGCCACACCCACGGCATATGGAGGTTCGCAGGCTAGGGGTCTAACAGGAGCTGTAGCTGCCAGCCTTCGCCACAGCCACAGTAACACGGGATCCGAGCAGTGTCTGCAACCTACACCACAGCTCACGGCCGGATCCTTAACCCACTGAGCAAGGCCAGGGATCAAACCCGCAACCTCATCGTTCCTAGTCGGATTCGTTAACCACTGAGCCACAACGGGAACTCCCAGTTGTACATTTAAAATATGTGTGGTTTACTGTATTTCAATTATGAATCAATAAAGCTGATTTAAAAAAAGATATCATAAAGAAAGTGAAAGACAGCACAAAAACTTGACTATCCAGAAGACATAGAACCATGAAAGGAAGAGTATTCATAACATTTTTTTTTTAAAAAGACCTCCTTGAACCCAATGAAAATAAAGCAAATAATCCAATAGAAAAATAGGCAGAAGACGGTACAGGCATTTCACAGAAGAGGAACCAAAAATGTGAATAAACATATAAGATGTTCAATCTTATTAGTAATCAGGAAAATGTAATTTTTAAATTATAATGACATAGCATTTTACTTCCAAAGATTTATAAAAATGTTAAAGTCTACCAATACAAAGAGTAGGCAAGGATGAGGATCAAGAGGAACTCTTATACATGGCAGAAGAAACCTAAAATGGTATGCCATTTCAAGACACAATGCAAGAACATACTCCAAAGAATTCTTGGAGTTCCCACTGTGGTCCAGTGGGTTAAGAACCCACACAGTGTCTGTGAAGACATGAGTTTGATCCCTGGCCTCACTCAGTGGGTTAAGGATCCAGGGTTGCTGCAAGCTGTGGCATAGGTCACAGACGTGGCTCGGATCCAGTGTTGCTGTGGCTGTGGTGTGGCCTGGCAGCTGCCACTCCCATTCAACCCCTAGCCTGGGAACTTCCATATGCCACAGGTGTGGCCATAAAAAGAAAAAAAAAGCATTCTTGCCTGTGCACCTTATTAAACACCTACAACAACATTCATAGTGGCGTTCTTTATAAAAGTAACAAAAACTGAAAAAACTCAAAGGCTTATTAACAAGGGACAAGATGAAGACATTGTGGTATATTCTCTCTGCAGAATAGGTTTCAGGTTAAATATGGATTTTATGTAAATGCAACAACACAGATGATGCATAGAAATATCATTCTGCAGAAGAAGTGGCAAGGTGCATAGAATAGGATACAGGTTTTTAAAGATTATTTTAAAAAGCAAAATCAAACAAAATATTGCTCAGAAAATATGTGATAAAACTTTTAAAATAACTTCAAAGAGAATGATAAATCCCAGAGTAAGAATTATGCTTAGCAATGAAGGGAGGGCTAGGAAGAGCATACAAGTGGAAGAATCGGTCAGGGTTAGAGTTACTAAGTTAGGGCTGATGTTCTGGTTAAGTTGGGTTCCAGTGAAGTTTCATGGTTTCGGTGAAGGTGGTAATACAAGAATATAGATTTATTTTTACAACTTGACATCTCTTCAATATTTTGGATATATCACAAATAACAAATGCTGGAAAGGGTGTGGAGAAAAGGGAACACTCCTACGCTGCTGGTCAGAATATAAGTTGGTACAGCCACTATGAAAAACGGTATGGAGGTTCCTCAGAAAACTAAATATAGAGTTGCCATATGATCCAGCAATTTCACTCCTGGGCATATATAAAAACAAAACTATAATTCAAAAAGATACATGCACCCCAATGATCACAGTGCAATATTTACAATAGCCAAGACATGGAAACAACCTAAATGTCCATCGACGGATAAATGGATAAAGATGTGGTACCTATAAACAGTGGAATACTACCCAACCATAAAAAAGAATGAAATAATGCCATTTGCAGCAACATGGATAGAACTAGAGGTTATCATACCTAGTGAAGTCAGTCAGAAAAAAACAAATACCACATGATATCACCTGTATATGGAATCTTAAACATGACACAAATGAACTCTTATGAAAGAGAAACAGACTCACAGACATAGAGGACAGAGTGGCGGCTGCCAAGGGAGTGAGTGAGAGAGAGGGAAAAACTGAGAGTTTGGGGTTGGCAGATACAAACTATTATATACAGAATGGATAAACAACAAGGCTCTACTGTATAGTGCAAGGAGCTGTATTCAACATGCTATAACAAACCATAATGGAAAAGAATATGATAAAGAACATATATATATTTGTATAATTAAATCACTTTCAGTACAGTAAAAATTAACATAAATTGTAAATCAACTATATTTCAACAAAAAATTAAAAATTAAAAATTAAATTTTTATTTTAAATTAAATTTAAATTTATTATTAATTTATTTAATTTATTACTCTTTAATGTATTTTATTTATATTCTATTATTTTTAAATAAATTTATTAATGTATTTAATATCATTAATTCATTATTAAATTATTTATTAAAATTTTACTTTTATTTCATTTTAAATTTTTATTTTATTTTTTTATCAAATGTTACCTGTTAAAAAACATTTGAAAGAAAAATGTTACACTCCTGAGCATAAGGAGCAGTAATACATAAATATATAAGAAAAATATTAGAAATGCAGCAGATAAATTGTCACAAAACAAAGAACAATTTACAATAGACAAAACTCAACTAGAAAATAAACACGGAAAAAGATTTGATCTGAACTAACAACCAAATAACCGCCAATTAAAGCCAGTTAACACCTTTAAAAATATTCAGTGTCAGTGATTGTTATAGTTAAATTTGTATCACCTAAAATCCTGGATACTTTTGAAAAGTGAATTATCAAAACATTTTAGGAGTTCCTGTTATGGCTCAGTGGAAATGAATCTGACTGTCATCCATGAGGACACAGGTTCGATCCCTGGCTTTGCTTAGCGGGTTAAGGATCCAGCCTTGCCATGGACTGTGGTGCAGGTCACAGACTTGGCTTGGATCTGGACTTGCTGTGGCTATGGCCTAAGCTGGCAGCTGCAGCTCCGATTAGACCGCTAGCATGGGAATCTCCATATCCCAAAGGTGCGGCCCTAAAAAAAAAAGACAAAAAAAAAATTTAGCAGTCTGAAAACATTTTTAGACAAGTGATCTTTGAACAATGCAGAGGTGAGTGGGCCGACCCTCAGAGCAATCGAAAATCGGCATATAACTTGGAGTCAGTCAGCCCTCCATATTCGAGGTTCCCATACCCATGGTCCCAGATCCATGGATTCAACCAACCTTGGATTGCATAGCACTGTAGTATTTACCACTGAGAAAAAAAAATCCACATATAAGAGGACCCATGCAATTCAAACCCAGGTTGTTCAAGGGGCAAATGTATTTTAATCCAGACAGCCTACTTTGGATAATCTTTATTTTTGCAGTTTATTTACAATCCTGAAAAGTAATGTCCAACAATATAAAAAATATTGTAAATCATCACATGTCTCCTCAAAGGAACATTTACAGGCATCAAAGCCGATAGTTTGAAAGATTATATAACGATAGACACAATGTTAATAAACATTAGGTGAAAAAAGAAGACAAAGATGCATATATATCATGATGACAACTATATTTTTACAAAGAAACAAGCCTATATATAAACAGGAATGGAATTAAATTACAGCCAGCCCTCTATATCTGCAGCTTGAATTTCATTGATCTGATTGGTTGAATATGTGGATGTGACACCCAGGATACAGAGGGTCAGTGGTACTATCCATTTTATATAAGAGATTTCAGCATCTTCAAGGCTTTTATAAGTACGGGGGACTGGGAGCTCCTGAACCAATCCCACAATAATACCAACAGACAACTGTTCTCTGAAATTATAATAATAGTGGTTTTCTTGGGCTGATAAGACTACCAGTAACTCTTCACTTTTCTCTATATGCCAAGATTTTCACATGTGAATTACACTTTTATAACTTAAAGAAGTTAATAAGAGGATGAAAAACGAGTACTCAAATATTAAACTTACCTTTTAATTATTTTCTTTTTTTTTTTTTTAGGGCTGTACCATACCCAAGGCATATGGAGGTTCCCGGGCTAGGCGTCTAGTCAGAGCTGTAGCCATCAGCCTACTCCAAAGCCACAGCAACTAGGGATCTGAGCCACATCTGTGATCCACACCACAGCTCACTGCAATGCTGATCCTTAACCCACTGAGCGAAGCCAGAGGTCAAACCTGTATCCTCATGGATACTAGTTGGGTTCTCCTAAACATATTTTAAAAACAAATTACCTTCCTCAAAGTCCCAGGAACATTAAGCAGGCTGGTACTAAAGAAAAGCAAGCATCACAAAAAACTAAGTGAATTTAAAATTCCATAAGAATTAAGAGGAAAGCCAAATTTAACTGGAACTGTGGATAAAATGAATAAAGAAATATTTCCTTTAATTTAAATAAAAGGACCAGGTGAAGAAAAAACTGCAAAGTCCTTTTTCCTCCCCACAGTGGTTAATTTTTTTTTTTTTTTTTTTTTTGGCCTTATCTAGGGCCCCACCCGCGGCATGTGGAGATTCCCAGGCTAGGAGTCTAACAGGAACTGTAGCTGCGGGCCTTCGCCACAGCCACAGCAATGCGGGATCCCAGCCGTGTCTGCAACCTACACCACAGCTCACGGCAACGCCGGATCCTTAACCCACTGAGCAAGGCCAGGGATCAAATCCTCAACCTCATGGTTCTTAGTCGGATTCGTTAACCACTGAGCCATGATGGGAACTCCAATTTTTTTCTTTTTTTTTTGAGTGAGCAAAGAACACCAAATCCTTAAGTATATTTTTCAAATGAGAGATGATATCAATTTGAACTTGGTTTTTGAGGTCCACACATTTAAAAAAAAAAAAAAACAGGACACAAAGGTGGGGAGTTGGTATTAGCGGACAGCTGCTCATAATTTTGGTTTAGAGTTGGAACACTATTCTTGGAAAAACCAATTGCATTCAATTTATAACAGATGTAACCAAGTGTTTATTACAGTAAAATGCTAGTTTCCATAAGTCAAAAGTTCAATGAATAAACAAGCCCTGTATGTAAGCAGAATGACATTTATTGTTCCAAAACAAAGAATTCACTCTAATCAGCGGTGGACATTAATTATCCCATTAACCACGGTGCTCTGATTTTACTCTACTTGGAAGAAAGGGGCAGGGGCAACTGTTTTTGCTGTGTTGTATTTAATTATGTCTTATTCTCATAGATCCCAAACATGATTGCAATCATAAAGTTAAACATCGGAGAATACCTAAACGTCAGCTGAATCAACATTTCATCCACATAACAGTCTTTAAACAGGAAAAAAAGGTAGAATTCAAGACCTAGTTCATGGTTTCCGTAGTCTTTACATTTAACATCAAATCTTGCCAGCCTTCCTGCCAAAATGGCTTTCTGTGTGTCCCTCTACTCTGAAGTTCTCCACTTAAACCCTTCCGACGGGCTTTTTGGAACCACTTGGGGCTAACCACTCAAGTTACAGAATTATGCCTTCATCCTCTTCCACCTTGGAGGTACTTAGGGATAACATTTGAGAGAATCTTCTAGGTTACCCAGCTTGGCAATCAAAATCTTCCACCATCAGCCTCTTTCTTGTCCACTTTTCAACCTGATCTTCTGCTATGGATAAAACAAATACTACTGTGCAAAATAGCTTGGCTAGCATCTTAAGAGTGCACAAAGTTCTAATTCCACTAATTTCATAATAGTTTGAAAAATGTAGAAGGATTATGTCTTCTGTATAACTTCAAATATTTACAATTAGAAGTTGCTTAGAAGCCAGTCTCAACAATCGAGAGACCTGAGATACAGTAAATGTGCAAAAATGAATCTGAACAGCAAAGAGTGATGATACAAGTTGCATGTAATAAAGCTCATGCATTTTTTTTCCTTAGGAGAGACCAACACGCCATTACTATCAACCAACCTTTAAATTTTTATATAAAAGCCTAGTAAAGTAATATTTTTTCATCTTCCCGGGGCATAGCAGTTAGGAAGCAGATAATTAAATAATCCAAGGAGGAATGGGCATACTGCTAAGAACAAACATACTAATAGAAACTGGAAGTAGCTGTTTACAGGGACAGCAAGGGTTAGAAGCTGTAAGATACGATCATGCAGGAAGCCCAGAAGCCTGGGGCCATTCAGTGCAGAAACAGATTGAAAACATCACAAACCCTAAGAAAGCAGCCCAGGACATGAGAATCAGGCTAAAATAGTCATGGTGGTGGACTCCTTATGAGCCATTTGACCAAACTGAAGTTCATCGTTTTCCGCTGGCCAGGCTAAGTACAGGCATTTGAACCATCCTGGCCAGGGAGGTCTGTGCTAAAGTCTACTGAAAGGCTGTCCGAGGACACTCAAGAATTCCCTTCCCCACTTGCCACCAGCCTGAGCACGAGGTCAGTACTCTGGGTAGAGCAGAATTAAGAGAGGAACCGATTCAAGATCCCAAACCTGCCACCGGTCAAGGACCGGAATGTATGAACTGGGTTATCGCCTTGCAGGAAACCAGTTTCAACTGGGATTTCTGCAGTCAGTCCAAAGCCTCTTATGACGTAGACTAAGCTCACTGGGTATACACATTGAGATACTTAATTTCTTTGGGCTTCAGTTTCCTCGCTGATAATTGTGAGGATTTAACGAGAAAACAGCTAAAGCATCTTGCATCACTTGCTCTCTGTTACTCCAAAGGATGGCTCGCCCGGAAAACCAAGATTATTAAGTAGACTATATTTAAGAACCTAGATACATCTGGAAGAGATTTTTATCCAGAATGATTCAAATTTTAAAATTATTCATAAGAAATACTAGCCAAACTTTTTTCTTTAGCATGACGATGAGCATTTATCCTAAGCCAGGAGCTAATGATGAGCTTCAAAGAACAGTGCAAAAACAATTTACATATACCTATGTATAATGTTAATTGTGGTAAAATATACATAAAATGTACAATTTTAACCATTTTTAAGGGTACGATTCTGTGGCATTAAGTACATTCACATTGTTGTGCAGTCACTACCAGCATCCAACTCCAGAACTTTTCATCTCTTCCATCTGAAACTCTGTGCCCATGAAACACTAATTCCCCATGCCCCACCCCAACAACCACCATTCTACTTCTGCCTGTAGGAATCTGACTACTTTAAGTACCTCATATAAGCGGAAGCATACAGTATTTCCTTTTATTTTTTTGTAACTGGCATCTTTCATGTGGCACAATGTTCTCAAAGTTCATGCATGTTGTAGCATGTATCAGAATTTCCTTCCTTTTCAAAACTGAATAATATCCCACTGTATATAGATATATATATTTATATACATACCACATTTTATGTAATCCACTCATCTGTTCATGGACACTTGGGTTGTTAACAGCAAAATATTTTTTAATGCATAAAAGGTAAGATAATTGGATAGAAACAAAAATAAAAGATAAAACTATAGGAAACCTCATGTGCCTTATTTCATGGAAAAGCAAAATTTCATTAGAAGTACCCACTACATGTGTGTTAGGCATTAGGGTTGATCTCTTTTAAACTTTGAACAAGTGGATTTATGCTAATTTCTTTTATTGTCTCAGACAGCACAAAGAGTCTGAATCCTAAACGAGGGAATTTTTTCTGGAAAATTTTAACTACTTACACTGATGGCAAGCATACTCAGAGACCATGTTCAATTACGTTTGTTAGTCTGAACGGTTTAGGGGACCAAGAACATGGATCATTTATTTACTTATACCTTTATACACATTGAGAAGGAAGAGCCTATACCAGCAGTGAAAGAGAAGCAGCAGCTCATCGTATGCTTTAAAAAATAAATACATAAATAAAAAAGGAATAAAATGTTATCTATAACCCTAGCCCTGACTCCAGCAGATGATAATGCTTTTCCTATCATTTTACCCACACACTGCGCAATGCATGCGGTTTGTCAGAGCAGCCAGGTGAAAGTTGACAGCTCTAAAACATTAAATTAAAATAATCCTGGGAACAGGAAGCTCTAACCCACTTTCCAATCTGCCCAGTAGCTGTACTTTTGGGGAGGAGTGCTCAGAAGGGGCTGATGGCAATTTGGAATTCCCAGAGTCATTCTGGAAGTTCCATCTGACTTTTCAAGGGCACTCTCTCAGGGAAACTGGCTAATTTCCCAGATGTTTTATGAAGTTCTCACATACTTCATTCTAAAAATGATTTTTTAATGGGCCTAAAAAAATAGAACTTAAAGAAGACAAAAGTCTATACAAAACTGGGTGCACAGAAGCTATGATTAATGCCTTGAGTCTAAAAATATACTTAGGGTCTTCAAGTTAAAAGGTGTCAGTAGGATTCACACCTTTTCATTTTCGTTTTCTGAGCAAAACCTAGACTCATAGATATTTTTTTTTTTAATCCCTTGGAGAACATGAGCCATTTCTATATGGGTGACCTGTGAATGTTAGCAGAATAATTCTAGCCTTAAAGCAGTTAATATACTGAATTTTTATCTACAAAATTTAGGGGGGATTTTCCTATCCCAGAACAGAGTATTCTCATAGTGTTGCCAAGATATAGCTGTGAGATTCCAATATCATGTTTTCATTGAACCAAAAAGAAAACTGAAAGCAAAGGAAGTGTTTAGAGCGGTGAAAAACAAAATGGGGAGGAAGTAACCAACTTGGGGGTTCCTGCTACATCCACATGCATCTTTACGGAAGTTCCCACTGCAATGCCCCTGGACTTCAGCCCAGTCCCTCTGCTTATCTCACTTCATTCTGTTGCTCCTCCTCCACACTCATTTCATTAATTTAGTCACCTCGATTTCGAATCCTGCTCAAAACTCAAATTTTTATTTTTAAATAAAAATTTTATTTTTTTAATTAAGTTTATCAAGTGACACACATAGGTCAGCAGGTTAAATGCTACTGTAGAGGTTTTTTTTTTTAATTAAACAACGAATATTTATTTTTCACAGTTCTTAAGGCTGAGAAGTCCAAGATAAAAGTGCCTGAAGAGTAAGGGAATTATAGAGTTTAAAACAAAAATACCATGACACTGTCCCATCTCTCCACGAACCCTCCATTCTTCTTCCTGGGAGGCAAACGCTTTTGAATTTTCTGACTGTTTAATCTGGCATTTATACACTTCCTTATTTACACAGAGTATGTAAATGTGGCTATTCCTTAATTGACGAGGTGAACTTCACATAAAGTTAACCATTTTATGTCATTCGCAGCAACATGGCTGGACCTAGAGATTATCGTACAAACTGAAGTCAGACCAAGAAAGACAAATACCATGAGATCACTAATACGTGGAATCTAAATAAAAATGGTACAAAAGAACTTATTCACAAAACAGAAACAGATTTTCAAAAATTTCCAAACCAAACTTATGGTTACCAAGGGGAGCCTATAGGGGCAGGGGTAAACTGTGAGGCTGGGATTGGCAGATACACTCTATTGTACACAAAAACAACGAGTAACAAGGACCTACTGTATAGCACAGGAAAATCTATCCAGTACTCTGGGATGGGCTAACTGGGAAAAGAATCTGAAAAAGAATGGACATATGTATCTGTACAACTGATTCACTTCACTGTACACTTGAAGCTAACACAACATCGTAAGTCAACTATACTCCAATAAAATCTGTTTTAAGTTAACCATTTTAATGTAATTTAAAAGCACACAACATTCACAGTGTTGTACAACCACCACTTTTATCTAGCTGCAAAACATTTCCACCACCCTGAAGTTAAACCTCCTTACCATCAAACAGTGGCTCCCCATTCCTCCCTCCCCCCAGTCCCTAGCAACCACCAACCTGCATTTGGTCTCTGTGGATTTACCTATTCTGAATATCTCCTTTAAATGAAATCATACAATATGTAAGCTTTGGGGTTGGGCTTCCTTCATGCACCATGATGTTCTGGCAGTTCAGCTAGGTCACAGCACACATTTCCACTTCACTCCTTATTATGGCTGAATAACATTCCATGGTAAGATAGGCCACAACTGTGCATTCAAGCAACCATGATGGACATTTGGGCTGTTTCCACCTTTTGCCTATTGTGAATAATGCTGCTATGAATGTGTGTACATGTATTTGTTTGAATACCTGTTTTCATTTCTTTGGGGTTTATACCTAGGAGTGGAACTGCAGGGTCACATGGTAATTCTATGTTCATTTTTTTTTAATTTTTTTAATGTTATTCTTATTAGAGTATAGTTGATTTACAGTGCTCTGTCAATTTCCCAGTCATATATATATATATTTCTTTTCTCATACTATCTTCCATCATGTTCTATCCCAAGAGATTGGACACTGTACTGTGCTGTACAGTAAGACTTCATTGCTTATCCATTCTAAATTTAATAATTTGTATTTACTAATGCCAAACTCCATCTTTTTGAGGGACCATCAAACACAAACACTTATTTTGCATGCACATTCTAAGTTTCTTTAAAGAAAAGAAATACTTGTCCTCAATTAAGTTTTGTATTTTGCTTTCTTTCTCGCCTGCCTTTCCTCTCTCTGTATCTCTCTCTGCAAGTTATAAGGCTCCTGACAGCCTTCTCTAAATGCTCCAAAACTATTTATTAAATAGTTACTTTAGGAGTTCCCATCGTGGCTCAGTGGTTAACGAATCTGACTAGGAACCATAAAGTTGCAGGTTCAACCCCTGGCCTTGCTCAATGGGTTAAGGATCTGGTGTTGCTGTGGCTGTGGTGTAGGCCAGTGGCTACAGCTCCGATTGGATCCCTAGCCTGGGAACCTCCATATGCCGTGAGTGCAGCCCTAGAAAAGGCGAAAGACCAAAAAAAAAAAAAGTTACTTCATCCATAGAAAACATAAGATTGCTATAAAGAAATATTGTAAAGCATAAAGTCCTTTTTAACAAAGAGAAATCCTATCATTTATCTTCTTTCATGAAACAGGTTTTGGTTTTTTTAAAAAAGCATAGATACGAACTTTCCATCTCTGAAAATGTATTCCATCAAACAAGTCTTGATGTTTCTCCACCCACATACTCTTCTCCCCGATAAAGGATGTATCAGAAAAAATAATGCAATTTAAAAACTGTTTTAAGCTGGTAATGAATAACAAAGCAAGCAAAAAGAATTATTTAACAGGGAAAAACAAACTTGGAACAAATCCTGAATCATAAAACATTTCCTTGTGGTACTTGCTTATAAACAAATGACTCTTCAGAATATTTCTGCTATCCTGTAAACCACATTTAAACATTCTGAAAAAGAAAAATGAGAAATAAAACTGTTCTTATAAGTACTAAGATATCTAATAAATGAAGGCCAATGTCAGAGGCAGTCACTGATTTTAACTACTGGCATCAACATACTTTCTTTTGAGTATATAAGGTGGGAAGGAGAGAAAACACATTGAATCTTAACCTACTGAATCATACACTAGTAGGCTAAAATGGAAAGAAAGAGGATTTAGGATGACCAAAAGGAAAGTCTGATTATAATGAGTCTGACACGAAAACACAGCTGCAGACAGACAGAAAATCCATATCAAAAATGTTTTGAGAGCCTCCTTAACTGCCTGCTTGTATCTCACAAGTGTCCTATCCTAATCTATTTCTTGCCTATCAAAAAAAAAATTTTTAGAGATACAGTTTTTATTTGTTCACTTATTTATTTATTTAGGTTGCTCCTGTGACATGCAGAAGTTCCCAGGCCAGGGACTGAACCCGAGCCACAGCAGCAACCCGAGCCACAGTGGTGACACTGCCAAGTCCCAAACTGCTAGGCTACCAGGGAATTCCAAGATCCACATATTTTTTAAAGGGATTTCTATGTAATTCTCTGTGATCATGGCTATGAGGGTCTGGGGCTCATTATCAGGAAAAGCTGCATTTTTCCTGAGGAGCTGCCTTGTTTCCGCATCGCAGACGGAGTGAGTGACATCACTAACGACGTTTTTATCTTTGTATTGGCTGCAAGTGAACACAGAGCCCGACTTTCTGATCCACCCCTCCAAGGGCAGAGGATTTCACAGCATACATTTTGTAGATTCAACTCATCATAGGTTCTTTTTTGTCCTCCTTTATTCCTCTTTCTACTCTCTTTATGTATAACTTATTTGCTCTGACTTAAAATCTTTTAGGAACAACTTAAGAACAACAAGAAATCAGTTTCTCTAGCCATCCCACTCCCAAATGGACTTCTGATTCTTGTTTGTTTGTTTTTTGCTTTTTAGGGCCGTGCTCGCGGTGTATGGAAGTTCCCAGGCTAGGGGTGGAATCGGAGCTGCAGCTGCCGGCCTACACCACAGCCACAGTGATGCATGATCCAAGCCGTGTCTGCAGCCTACGCCTCAGCTCTGGATCCTTAACCCATTGAGCGAGGCCAGGGATTGAATGCACATCCTCAGTGGGATGGATCCTAGTTGGGATTGTTAATGGCTGAGCCACCAAGAGAACTCCCTGTTTAGAACTACTACAAAATGTGTACATAAGAATCCAATACCAAGGGAATTCAATAATCCCAAAGTAAGCCCTATATTGTAAATCAGAGTTTTGTTTAGATGGATTTAAAGAAAGGTATTGCTTGGAGTTTCCATATTGGCGCAGCAGAAACTAATTTGACTAGGAACCATGAGGTTGCGGGTTCAATCCCTGGCCTCGCCCAGTGGCTCAGTGGGTTAAGGATCCAGCGTTGCCGTGAGCTGGGGTGTAGGTCACAGACATGCCTCGGATCTGCCATTGCTATGGCTCCAATTAGACCCCTAGCCTGGGAACCTCCATATGCCATGGGTGCAGCCCTAAAAAGACAAAATAAAAAGAAAGAAAGGCATTGCTCATTTATTTTGTAAGAAGCCTTCCAAATGCCCTGAGCATAGTTTTATTTTGCATGCACAGCTTTATTATGTTCAATAGTTTAATGACATATCCTCATCTAATGGAAATATGATCATAGTTTCCTACATACTGCATTAGTCAGAATGCTTCCATAAACGCTTGTTGAAGGCCTAAGAAGAACAATATCTTGCAAAATCGAAACACACATTTTAATTTGTTTAATTTGTGTCACAATTTCTGCTTCTTATCACTGTTAAGGCAAAAGTACAACCACTGACTAGCAGATTTGGGCAAAGTTCCCCTTTAAAATAAAGTTCTTTCTTTTTTAAAGATCATGACTTTCAAAGGTCATTTTCGTAGACTGAATAATGACATTTATCCTTTAAATGAAGTGTTGTAAAAGTTACAGTGTCATGTAAGTTTTGCCTTTTTCTTTCATAGGCAAGTTTGTTAAAATTTGAGTAATGTGACTACTTTCTTTAGAATCAGTTCTACCTTATTTTTAGGAAGATAATTATTTGTAGATGAGACAAAATGAATATATATGTTTTGACACTGAAATTCCCAAAGGTACATGTTAGTCGTCCGTTTAATGCTCATTTTATATCTCTCTGCTATATATTTGAAACTTCACATTGTGAGTCACAAAATAAATGTAAACTCTTACAGCGAAACTGAAGACACTAAAATTGAAACAACTTTTATCACTCAGTCTCATAACACCCAGTAGTAAAGAGGAAGTAAGATAGGAAGCTCCTTGTTATAGATAATAAGATCAATGAAATCGTCAATTTTTAAAAAACAGTAAAATTTTAAAAGCTATTGAGCCATAGAATTTAAAAGTGGACAAAATAAGAAATTAAGGCCTATAGTTTTTAAATAAACATTCTGAAACAATGGTTAATTATTTTGGAAATAGAGCCAGTTTTAAGAAAACAAATCCTAAACAACCCAATTGAAAAATGGGCAGAAGACCTAAAAAGACATTTCTCCAGAGAAGACATATGGATGGCCAGCAGGCACATGAAAAGATGTTAACATCACTAACTATTAGAGAAATGCAAATCAAAACTGCAATTAGGTGCCACCTCACACTGGTCAGAATGGCCATCATTAATAAGTCTACAAATAACAAATGCTGGGGAGAGTGTGGAGAAAAGGAAACCCTCCTACACTGTGGTGGAAATATAAATTGGTACAACCACTATGGAAAACAGTATGGAGGTTCCTCAGAAAACTGAATGTAGAACTACCATATGATCCAGCAATCCCATTTCTGGGCATACATCCAGACAAAACTATAATTCAAAAAGATAGCAGCACTACTCAGAACAGTCAATACATGGAAAAAACCTAAATGTCCCTCAAGAGATGAATGGATTAGAAGATATGGTACATAGATACAATGGAATATTACTCACCTACAAAAAAGAATGATACAATGCCATTTGCAGCAACATGGGTGCAATTAGAGATTCTCATATTAAGTAACTCAGAAAGATAAATACCATATGAGGTATCACTAATATGTGGAATCTAAAATATTGTGCAAATGAACTGATCCGCAAAACAGAGACAGACTCACAGACATAGAGAACAAACTTGCAGTTGCTAAGCTAGACAGGGGACGGACTGGGAGTTTGGGGTTAGTAGATGAAAACTTTTAACTTTAGAGTGGATAATGAATGAGATCTTATTGTAAAGCACAGGGTACTATATCCAGCTTCTTGGGATAGACCATGATGGAAGATAATATAAGAGAATGTATATATATGTATCACTGGGTCACTTTGCTTACAGCAGAAATTGGCACAACACTGTAAATCAGCTATACTCTTAACTTTAAAAATGTTTAAAAAAAAAAAAGCTAATCCTTTACCAGTGATAGTATCAAGAGATTTAGGGACCTATAGGATGGGTATCAAGAGGACGTGAAGCTTACCTACCCTGGCCAAAAAAAGGAAAAATAGGAATAGCAGGCTCAACAAAATAAATTATTTAGGACATAACATGTACAAGCTCTAGTCACAGTACTTTCTTCCAATTTAGTTATTCTTTCACTCGCTTTATTGGCTTAACTAATTTGGGGCTAGCCACCAAATGGATAAAAATGACATCTCTCTCCTCCACCATCAACAGGGAAAGACAATCATGCAAACAGCAGTTGCAGTACAATAAAATACTGTTATCATCAAAGTGGGTGCCTAATGCTATGGCAGCAGAGGAGAAAAAGCTGGTCCGGGGGAAGAGGAACCATCCAAGCCTGAACCGACAGACCTTGGTAACTAACAGTGTTTGGAGGTGAAGTCAAAGAAGAAACCTAAGTTCAGGCAGCTGGCTAGGACAACGAGCTGGTGTCAGTCTCTGAGTAAGGAAGTATTGAAAGGGGCGCAGGTCTGGAGGAGTGCAAGAAGGCGTGATGGCTTCAGATTTGCAGGGATTGAGGGTGAGGTGCCTAGAAAACAGATGACCAGGTTACCTAACAATCAGCATATATGCAAGTTTGCATCCAGAAGAGAGTTCTGAGCTGAGTGGATTTGAGAGTAGGTCTGGAGTCAAGGATATAAATTAAATTGCCCAGAGGTACCCAGAAATAGGAGATCATGCAGCATTAATTTTGCCGGGAAACAGAGTAAACTAAATTGACCATTTTTTAGAATTCCTTCAACTCCAGGATCACATCACATATTAGCGTGGGAGTTGGAGCCAAACTTTATTAGAGATACAAATTCTAATGGGTATCTTGTGTAAGAATACCTATTACTACCAATGACCACAACGATTACAATGTCACCATGCAAAGCAATACAGGCTCCCGGACACAGAGAAATTAGGTAGACCTTCAAAAACGGGACTACATAAGAGAAGAACTTCCATATTAATTGACAGCATGATTTCCAGAATGGTCACAACTCTTCAAACCATCATTCCTATGAAGTAGATAAACATGAAAAGGATTTTTAAATGTCTGCTGACTGATGCATTTTTAGAGAGGAACAGTATTTAGACCTACATTCTGTTCCACAGTCGTCTCCCTGGGTTGGAATCAGACTAACCCACTGGAAGTACAAAAGCACAATCTCAAATGATAAAAATGAAGTTGGCATGATTAATGACTGTAAACAGAAACGAACACCTTATGGTCTTAGAAATGGAGAAATAATTCAGTATGATAACCAGAGGCAAAGGGCCAAGTGAACACTGGTTTACAGTTCAGAACATGTGTTGGATGGGCTCGCAAGAGCCACCCTGGGAACCTGAGCAGGTAAACGCAGCCCAAGTATGAAAGCTGCAGTTCTATTCAGTGGTGCTCTAGCAAACTGCTCCCAGCGCTAACGTCTGCTACCTCAATTAATCTGTGATATCTCCTTCCCTTGGTATTTTCCAAAACCTTAGTTCACAGCTGGAAACCTTGGCTTGACTTGGCTCCCTCTCTACTCAATTTATAGAGATTCCTACTGACCCCCTGGGGTTAACTTCAGCTGTTCCCCACCACCATCCTCTGAGATTACACACAGAACCAAATACCTGGGTACTATACGCCACCCAACCACTCCATCCTCTTTGCTGCTTTTGCCAGAACAGAGCAACTCTATACACTGAAAAGGCAATTAAAGATGGAGCAAACAGATAATGTGCCAATCTTCTGAAAACACTTGATTGAGAGCAGTAAGAAACAGGGCATGCCGAGGTTATTTCTGCATTATTTAACAAAATGGAATTGATAACTACTAATAATTAGATAACAGTTACCTATCTATCTTTATCAAATTTTTAGAAGTAGAAATCCTGGCATGATAGCATTTTATCTCTCCCAGTAAACACTGAAGTTCAAAGGCTCTATGAAAATAAAATTCAACTGCTTCTGACATTTGCAATGAATATTAATTTGGCTTAAATTATTTGTTAAAAGCTCCAAAGGAAAATGTCCTTGAAATAATGGCGGTTCAAAATAGATACCTGGTAAATTGCAGTTAAATAATAACACAATCATTTTAAATTTCTCCATTAATATTCAATCCACATCCATCCCCGATCTCTTGGGGACTGAGTTCACTGCACAGCTGTGCAGTAACTCAAAGTTTGACAGTATATTTATCGACTGAGCCCATAATGGAGAAATGACCTATAGATGTGGCACCTTCCTGGGACTCCTGCTTCTAGGTTTCCTAAGAGTGGTCATCCTGGACTTGGCTTTCTCCTTTTCTAAAGATATTCTAAGTCTCTAATTCTTAGAGTTAAACTTCTTCCCAATTGAAATACCTTGTTTTCCCTCACTCACTCTTTCCAAGAGGCAGAGACTGGTTGGTTTGATCTGGGAGAGTCCACCATTAAATGGACAATGGTTTACTGCCAGGCAGGGTCATTTCATCTTTCACTTTCTGGGTTGGAATCCAGAGGGCTCGCCTATGTTTCTCATTCCCTTTTGGTAAACACATCTGAGAAGGTCCTCCAAACCTTCTGTATTAGTTTCCTAAGGCTGCTATAAAAAATACCATGGATGGAGTGGCTTAAAACAACTCCACTTCATCGTCTTAGAGTTCTGTGGGTCAGAAGTCTCCTTGGGTCAAAATCAAGGTGTCAGCAAAGCTGCGTTCCTTCTGGAGGCTCTAGGGGGAAATCAATTTCCTTGCCTTTTCCAGCTTTTGTAGACTATCCACATTCCCTGGTGCATGGCCCTACATCACTTCAACCTCGGCTTCTGTCATTGCATCTCCTTCTGAGACCCTCTCACCTTTCTCATAAAGATTCCTGTGATTATACTGGACCCACTCGGATAACCCAAGGCAATCCCCCCATCTCACCATCCTTAACATAATCAAAGCTACAAAGTTCCCTTTTGCCATGTAAGCTAAAATGTTCACAATCTGAAGGAATTAGCATGTACACAAGTTTGAGGGGTGGTGATAGCCATTATTCTGCCTACGACACTTTCCTTCTGGAAGCAGCCCGCCAATCACATCCATATTCAAGTAAGTGGTCTTGGAGTCTGTCTGAGAAACTGGTCCCTCTCTCCCTCTGCAAGCACACCAGAGCTGGTATGGCCCAATTATAAAGAGTGGAATCAGGAGTTCCCACTGTGGCTCAGTAGTAACGAACTCGATTAGTATCTGTGAGGTTGAGGGTTTGATCCCTGGCCTCACTCAGTGGGTTAAGGATCCAACGTTGCCATGAGCTGTGGTGTAGGTCGCAGACATGGCTCGGATTTGGCATTGCCCTGGTTGTGGAGTAGGCCAGCAGCTACAGCTCCAATTTGACCCCTAACCTGGGAACTTCCATTTGCCACAGGGGCAGCCCTAAAAGCAAGAAAAAGAGTAGGAGTAAAAAGCCCCACTTTGAATGAAGCCTAAAGCACATATTCTAGTACAGATTTCACAAAACTCTGCACTGAGGGTCAACAGACAAGCAAAAATTACTATTTATATTTTCCATCTGGCTAGCAATCTTGCTCGGTTGGTTTGCTTTATTAATCAGAATCTTTGAGAATAAGAAGGGTAGTGGGTGACTCAATCCCCTAGACTCATTAGACCCATTCCACAGATATTCGATTAACTACCTGACGGTTCTTTTGTAACAGACCTTGTTGGTACTGTGCATATTCTGCAATTTGAATTCTGCACAACAGATTTTTCAAAATCAAGACGCACCTGTATGAATCTGCATTTGAGTAAAAGTTCAACACAACTTGAATCACCTGCAAAATATAATGAATTTTCCAAAGATACCTTCCCCACTTTGACACTAAAATACAGTAACATCGTAGCACTCAATATTTTCATTTTGATACAAGCATAGAATGAAAAGCCTTGTGGATGCTGATCAAGGAAGCTACTCCACTCATTCCCACTGGATTAACAAGCACACACTATATTGTTCACACTGCCAGTTTCTCCAGCCAATACAATCCTCATTAGCGATAAACAAAAGCCATCTTCATGACATTCATAATTGAATATTTAAATCAATATCAGATGCAGAGATGTCCTTGGTAACAACAGAGCAACTGTGTTTAAAGAGCTTAATACCTTCCAGAGCAGAAGCGTCATCATCTGTTTAACTGAGAATAGAATTATTTGATTAGAACACATTGAAGGATTAACAGAAATTTTAAATCGTATGATGAAAAAGCTAGAAACTATACCAGTCTGGGTTATAAAGCAGCTCAAGGGCTCCCTGACCTAGAAAAAGTACCACCAGCATAAGGTAACAGAAGGCCCCATCCCACACATCTGCCAATTCATTTACTTAGTTTCCCAGCCATCCAATCATTCATTCAGGTTCATTCAGTCATTCACTCATTCTGCACCCAACACTGGGGATATGAAAATCCCTGCCTTCAATTTGTTCACTTTCTACCATAGAAGAAAAACATGAAATTAGCTCTCTTTGCACAGTATGAAAAGTGCTGTAACAGAGGAACAAGAGGAAGGGTCAGTAATTCCACCCAGAAAACTCCCAGCAAGAAGTAGGACAGAGCAGTGGCAAGCAGGGGACTGTGGAGCCAGGCTGGCCTATTTGGGGCTTCATCTCTCTGTGCTTCATATCACTATGTGCTAAACAGAGGTCACAACAGCACTTTAGGCAGAGTACAGGCTACCTAGTAAGAAGGGCTAGAGGGACATAATAAATGCTGGGTAGGTGTCTTTTAAATAAGTAACTTGAAAGTTTCACAGAAGAGGTAATATTTGGGACCAGCTTTGAGGAACAGGTAAGCATTTATCCATCAGGAAAGAAGAAATGGTATTTCAGGTGGGAGCCCCCCCACCCCCACCGTCCCTCTACTGGTAGGTGAGGCAGCATCTGGCCAAAACACCTTAATCCAAGGGCAAGCCATAAACACCTTAACCCAACATTTAGCACTTCTTAATCCATCTGCTTCTAGAATAACCCAGCTCCCTGGAAGGGGATTCACAAGGACCTCTTTCTCCAGTCTAAATACAGCCAATTTCCTCTTAGAATTCCCACCATTGCTTTAAAGGAACCATCTGCAAGTCCTGTCAGTTCTAATTCCAAACCAAATCTCTAGCCTGTCCACTTCCCCTCACCCGTCTCACCTCCTGCCGAGTCATACCTGGACTCTTCACCTCCATTCTGGCCCCAATTAGTCTTTCCACAAAGTAGCAAGTCTTCTCCATCAAACATTCACCTTTTTTTAGTTTCCACATGTAAGCTGTAGCATTGGGTGTTGCTCTCTCATTGTCTGACTGGTTTCACTTCACATGATAATTTCTAGGTCCATTCATGTTGCTATAAATGTTGGTAATTCGTTCCTTTTAATGGCTGAGTAATATTCCATTGTGTGTATGTAACATATCTTCCTTATCCACTCCTCTGTCAATGGGCATGTGGAAACTAAAAAGACACAATGAACCTCTCTGCAGAACAGACAACAACTCACAGACTTTGGAAAACCTTGGTTTTTCAAATAAGACAATCTGGGGGGTGGGGGGATGCACTGTGGGTTTGGGATACAAAATCTGCAAAATTGACTTGTGATGATTTATGTACACCTATAATTGAAATAAAATCCATTAAGAAAAAATAAATAAAAATAAAAAAACAAATTAAAAAAAACATTCACCTTTTTGAGATGCTCACCTCCTTAAAACTGTTCACATTTCATTTAGCATAAACCCACACTCTTTACCAGCCCACAGGACTCTGAAAGGAAGCCCCCACCCAGCTCTCCCGTGTCAGTTCTCATCCTCTTCTTCTCACTCATGGCACCAAACAGGGCCGCCATCTTTGATGTCCCAGGACAAGCTCTTTTCTGCCCCAAAGCCTCTGTATATCTGGCCTCCTTTAAGGGAAGGCTTCTTCCCCTCATTTTTTACCTTACTCACAGTTCATTATCCTTCAGAGCTCAGCTTGAGGAATAATAGAGCTAGCCAGTGGAAAGGGCACCCAAAACGGAAGTGGGCAGCTGACCTTGTGTACTGGCCCTGCTGCCTGAGGCTATGTGAGAGGGAAGTCACCCAGCATTTCTGGGCCTGGCCTGTGTGTCCACCTAGAAAATTAGGGGATGGGACCGACCGTGTGCTCAAGTTTCTTCCATCCCATCGTTCCTTCTCCACTGTTAAATTTAACCTTGTTGCCCTCTTTCTCTTTCCCTTCTCCCCATGACCAGCCTAATGCCATTTGTTTGTACCCACACTCTATTCCCTTTCAGCTCCACTTGAAGTTTCATAAAAGTAAAAAACTAAAGTGAAAAGAGTAGAAACAGTGAGTGGTATCATAATAGACACAGAAAAAAGTGTTTCACAAAATCCAATACCGTTTTGTTTAAAAAAAAAGAAAAAACAACCAGGAAAAGACAAGGAACTACTTCCTCAACCTGATAAAAGGAAACTTTGAAAAACTCACAGTTAACATTATACTTGATGGTGAAAGACTGAATGCTTTCCCCCAAAGATCAAGGATGAAACAAGGATGCTTACTCTCACTCCTTCAATTTAACCTTTCACTACAGGTTCTAGACAGGGCAATTAGGAGACAAAAAAAGACGAAGAAAGCAAGCAAGCATCCAGACTGGAAAGGAAGAAATACTAAAGAATAATTTTAACAAATATGTGTAATAGCTATACTCTTAGAATTACCAAATATTGTTGAAAATATTAAAGAAGACCTCATTAAATAGAGAGCCATTCCATGTCCGTGGATAAGAGTGAATATTAAGATGGCATTATTCCCCAAACTGGTGTACAGATTTAACACAATTCCTACCAAAATCCCAGCTTGCTTTTTGAGCAGAATCTGACAAACAAATCCTAAAATTCATATGGAAATTCAAGGAGGCCAGATAGCCAAAACAATCTTGAAAAATAAGAACCAAGCTGGAGGATTCACACTTTGCAATTTAAAAACTTACTATAGAGCCACAGCAGTCAAGACAATGCAGTACTGACATAAAAATAGACATATAGATAGATCAGTGGAATAAAACAGAATAAACTAATAAATCCCTACATTATACTCAATTAATTTCAGCAAGGGTGCCAAGACAATAAAATCGGACACCTTCTTCACACCATACACAAAAATTACTTCAAAATGAATCAGACTAAAAACAAGTAAGAGCTAATATTACAAAACACTTAGAAGAAAACAAGAATAAACCTTTAGGTATTTGGATTTGTTGCACAAGTGATAAAAGAAAAAACAGGTAAATTGTACTTCATCAAAATATCAAAAGTTCTGTGCTGCAAATGAAACCATTAGAAAAGTGAAAAGACAAGCCATATAAAGGAAGAAAATATTTGCAAGTCATGTATCTGACAAGTGACTTGTATTCAGATAACTTACAGGCCAACAATAAAAAGACAAATAAAACTCTATTTAAAAAGGGACAATGTATTTGCCTAGACATTTATTTATCCAAAGGAGATACATAAATGCACAAAATGCATGTGCAAAGTTTCTCAACATCATTACTCAACAAAGACATATAAATCTAAACCACGATGAGATACCACTTCACATCACTAGGCTGACTATAATCAAAGAAGGAGTCAGGTGTTGATGAGAATGTGGAGAAAATGAAACCCTCGCATACTGCTGGTGGGAATGTAAAATGATGCAGCCCCTTTGAAAACCAGTTTGGCAGTTCTGCAAAGTGCTAATCATAAGAGTTACATATCACACAACAACTCTACTCCTAGCTATCTACCAAAGAGAAATGAAAACATATATCCACATTTAGATTTGTACATAACTATTCATAACAGTATAATTCATACTGGCTAAAACTGGGAAACAACCCAGATATTCATCAACTGATGAATGTGGTATGTCGATACGATGGACTACTATTTGACAGTAAAAAAGAAATGAAGTACTGATACATGCTACAATATGGATGAATCTTGAAAACACGTTAAGTGAAAGAAGCCAGTCACAAAGTCTACATATTGCATCATTTCGATATGTAATGTCCAGAATAGGCAAAACCATAGAGATGAAATTTAGTGGTTTCTAAGGGCTGGCGGGTGACCAGAGAGAGAAGGAATGGTGATTGCTAATGGAATGGGAGTTTCTTTCAGTGAAGATAGAAATGTCCTAAAATCAGAATCTGATGACAACTGCATTATCCTATGAATAGACTGAAAAAATTGAACTGCATATTTAAATAGATGTATTTTATTATATGTGAATTATATCTTAAAAATGGAGAAGAAAAAAAGATGCCATAAGGCCACGTTTCTCCTTAGTCACCACTGAGATTACCATCCCGTGTCCTCACTTCTTCCCACCCCCAACCCCCAGAGGCCCTCTTTTTCCAACAGAGACCCACGCATGGGTCCTATGATAAAACACTCAGGATAACCTCACTCAGTCTGGACTTTTTCTTTGAAATTCATATTTGAACTATATATGGAGTCAATAATAAGTTACATTACATAACTGGTTATATAAAGAAATTTTAAATTATAAATTTATAAATTTCAAGTATCTGAAATTCAAATTTCCAAAGACCTAAACTGATCATCTATTCCAGGGGTCAGTGTATTCCATGGGCCCAAAGTAACCCTCAGTCTGTTTTTTGTGTTTGTACTGCCCTTTAGTTAAGAACAGGTTTCACATTTTTAAAGAGTTGTTTTTAAAAAAAAAAAATAGGTGACAAAAAACAAAGGTGGACTGCAAACTCTAAAATATTTATTATCTGGCCCTTTATGGAACAAATTTGCTGACTTAAAAATCTGCGTAATTTTTCCTTCAGTTCATGGAATGAAAAAGGCCAGGGTGGGTAGGAGGAAGAAAGGACAAGAGGGAAACTTCTATCTTTTCTTTAATATTATTGTTTGCAATAAGAAGAGTAGAATACAGAAGCTTGTACAAATTCATGAGAGTCGATTGCTAAATTTTCAATGAGTTTTGAGAGCCGGCTGAGAGCCATGATGAAATCAACTATGGTAGAAGTATTTACAACACCGAACTCAGCAAACACAATAAACCAGAGCTTTTTGCTCCTCCAGAGAACGAGCATATCTCTATGAAAACCTTCTGCATATCTTCTCACCTCTCTGCTTTTCAGATATCAGAGGGAAAAGAAGCTTCGAAACTGCTTTTGGGTCCACCAGGAATGTGTAAATGCGACCTTGGAACAAAGCTAGAAATGGATAGGGAAGTACTCAGGGCAATGTCTGAAGTCCTCCAAAGAAAAGAAATCGCAGAATCCCACGGTGACTGTCTCTCACCCCCCTCTCCCTGTCCCTACTCTGCTGGGACACCCATTCTATGCATGAGTGACCAGGAGAGTCTCCACTTTCAGGTAGGTCTCTGGAAACTGTTATGAGGGGAAGGGCCAGCCCATTGCCAAGACTGTAGCAGGTGATAAAACAAGTTCCTGGCATTAACAAAGGCAATGGACTGTCAAGAGAGTAGAACTTAAATATTCTCACCACAAAAAAAGAAATAGCAGATATATGACATGATGGAGGCATTAGCTAATGCTATGGTAGTAATCATTTTTCAGTATGTAAGTGTATCAATGGATTACCAAGAGAGTAGAGTTTAAATGTTCTCACCACCAAAAAAAAAGCAAAAAGGCAACGATGTGATTTGATGGAGGTGTTGGTGGTAATTTTTCAGTATACCAGAGTATCAAATCAACATGTTCCACACCTTAAAGATGTGCAGTGTTGTATGTCAATGACATCTCGATAAAGCCCCCAAAAAAGGTGACAGAGGAGGAGATTTCCTAGTCACCACTAGAGGGAGGATGGGTCACACTTTGCCTGAAGGCATTTGGGAAGCTGAATGCTGGGATTTAACCAGAGAAGAGGCCAAAAGGAAGGAGGGGCTTTGAAGACTGTAGGAAGGGGAGAAGGAGGGTCAAGTAGAAAGGAAAGGATCATTGTTTTGCAGCTTCTGCAAAAGGGTTCAGAAGCCAACGTTCAATCTTAGGGATCTGGTGAACAAAGGACACAGGTACATTTGAGAAAAGTAGGATTAGGACTCTCAGTGAATTTCCAACAAGCTAAACTCCCTTCTGTGCAGGACGCGCCTCAGCAGAGGCCTCAGGGCAAGAGGCCAGGACAGCATCCTATTCCCTCCAAAACCATGAGTGACACTGAAGGTTAGATATACCAACACAAAGATTTGCCTTGTGAACGTCTTAATTCTCAAGGATCTCTACAAACTTAATGTTGGTTATGTAGTTTCTCTATGCTTTATTAATTCAACCTGACTTTATAAGCTTGTTTTTAAAAGCTGGTAAATAAAGGAGATACAATATTATCTATTTAATAGAAATATTATATATATTTAGTATATAATATACAGTATATAATGTATAATATGTACTACACATATTATTATATAATTAGCATATATTACTATACTATATAGTACATATTATATAATATACTATGGTATATTATAAATAATACATGTTATATGTTATATGTCACGTTATATTTATACCATATTATAACATATGTTATATATTATATATTTGCTATATATTATATGTAAAAATATATATATCTAAAATCTCTTGTTTTGTTGAATATACCAATAAAGGGTCAAGAGAGAGATTACTGACAAAAGTGCTAGCCTAGATCTTTATGGTATAACACAATGGAAGTTAGGATTTTATTAATTAGAAATTAATATCATTTTATGTTATAAAAAAGAAAACTGCTGTATCATATTTTAATGATCAGCAATGAATTTAATAGCTTTTTCCCAAGGCAGCTGGGAACCTAAATTCCACATGTAACATTGTTTCTAGGAGGAAAAAAAAATTCCAAACAACCTACTTACTAAAAATGTTTAGGAAGAAGAGTGTTTGTAAACCAGGCATACACAAAAAATTATATGTACACAGTTGTGTGGAAAGCTAAAAGTCAGCCCCTCTTTCTTTTCATTGTTATGACAGTCAGGGTTTCTATCCCAGAGTCCATATCTTCCCCCAAAACACACACACACTCTCTCATTGAAAACTTGCTCTAGCTGCATCTCTTAGTTACAAGAAAATGGATTTCTCACACTATACTTCAAGGCTGTTGGCCCCATTTTTGCTGCTGTGGTAACTTTTCCTGGCTCCAGAAAAGCTACTCTAAAACTATTGCAAATCGGACAAGGTCATAGATAGAGCCTACTAAGAGAACAGATCTGGTAACCTACAAGTACTAAACCCAAGTCTATTTCTAGAGCAAAAAGGGGGGGGGGGCACAACAAAAAGTTTTTCTCTGTTAAGGCAAAACCATTATGAACCCTCTGGATTGCAAATAGTATCCGTCGAGTAAACTCAAAGTGTGACTGCTCTGAGTTAGTGGGAATTATGAGCTGCAGGGTTTAGTAGGGTAATTTTTATAAAAGTGTAATAGTGTACCAAGTTGAACACACAGACTCGGTATCTGCTCACAATATCCTGTTAGAACTGTAAAAAACATCCTAAAAGCTCAGCTAACGGTGCATTTAAACAGGTACAGCCTATCCTTAAGCTGCACTTTTATAATTAAAGAGTCGTATTTAGCACACAGGCCATTCTGAGCGCTGGAGACCACTTTACAGGGGTCCATTTTAATTAATGATTATTTCTTCATGTGATATCTCATTGGTTAACTGATATGGCCTCATAACTCCTCCTCAGCGAAAAGTTGGTTCCAGAGGCAACCAGTGAGAACAGTCACGTTAAGACAAGCAAGATGCAAACCCAACATGAAGAGACAAGAAAAGTAGTTAAAAGCCAACCTGTGTGGCCAACTTGGGACCTCTAAAGTCTCTGTCTCTTCTCACGTTTCTGCTCTCAATCCAGACTTGATTAGATGACTCTACTGAGAAATAATGCTCTAGAAACAGCCCTGTTGTCCATTCTGGCCCTGATCTCCACTTCTGGTTCCACTCTCCCCAGCCTCCTACCACCACTGCCATTTAAGAAATGAAGTGTGATTACTTAGGAGAGGCACAGCCCTCCTCCACCCCCATCCCCATGCCAGGGGGGCCTGCATGGATATCCAGCTAGAATGTGATGCCCTCACCCCGAGGATGGAACTTAACAGCCTGAGTCACCTTCCAGAAGCCCCAGGACGAAAGGTATTTCATGGGAAGGATTAGGCCATATCGGAGAGAGTTAACTGCATTCATTTACTAATTATTTCCAGCAACAAACATAAACAACCATTGGGACTCCTTCGAGGACATTTCCAAAAATAACCGCTAAGGATCCTGGGAGAGCCAGACCTCTGACCACAGCCCCAATCAAAGGAGGGACAAAAAGTCCAGGAAACCAGAGATGACAACCTAACAAATGGGTCTGATATGAATTAGGCATGTTCTGTGTGCCGGGCACTGGGATTCACACTCAACGTGAATTTTCATTTAATCTTAACATGACCCTATGCTACAGGCACTATTTTTTCCCCATTTATTTACTTGACAAATATTTACTGAACACCTACTATGGGCCACACATTGTTCTAGGCACTAGGGTTACAGAAATGAACAAAGTAGATAAAAATCTCTGCCTTCATGGAGCTTGCCTTACAGTGGTGGAAACACAAGACAGAAGTAGGTAGAATTTATGGTCATAATAGTCACAAGAGTTAGAAGGAAATTAGTGCATGAAAGGGGGATAAAAACTTACAGGGGTGGGAGTTCCCTTTGTGGCTCAGTGGTTAAGGAATCCGACTAAGAACCATGAGGGTTCGATCCGTGGCCTTGCTCAGTGGGTTAAGGATCCGGCGTTGCCGTGAGCTGTGGTGTAGGTTGCTGACGTGGCTCGGATCCTGCGTTGCTGTGGCTGTGGCACAGGCCAGCAGCTACAGCTCCTGTTAGACCCCTAGCCTGGGAACCTCCATATGCTGCGGGTGCGGCTCTAGATAAAGGCAAAAAGACCAAAAAAAAAAAAAAAAACACAAACTTACAGGGGTGTCATTGTAAAGAGGATAGCCAAGAGAGGCCTCATTGAGAAGGAGAATTTGACAAAAGAGGGAGTAAAGAAGTGAGTCAAGCAGGTGTCTGGGAAAGAACATTCCAGAAAAAGAATATAGTAAGTTCAAAGTTGCTTAGGAGAGAGCATATGTGACGTGTTATAGGAACAGGAAGGTGGCTAGTGTGGCAGAAGCATGGTTATGGGGGGCTGGCGAGAAGTCAGAGAGTTAGAAGCAGCTCAAAGTGTAGAGCCCTCTTCGTTTAATGTATTGGAAGAATTTTTCTTTTCGTCTAAGAGGCGGGAAGACATTGGAAAATGTAAGCAAAGGAGTGGCAGGACATGACTCAAGTGGACAAAGTCTTGCTCTGGCTGTGTGCCGAAGCCAGGCTTTTGGGTGGGGCCAGGATGGAGGCAGAGAGAAAAGGTAGGAGGCCACGGTAACAGTCCAGGTGGGGAATGATGGACGCTCGGTCCACGCTGGTGGCAAGGGTGACGGCGAGAACTGGTCAGATGTGGAACAGGTCATGAAGGCACAGCTGCGGCATTTGTGAATGAACTGAATTGAATGTTGGCTGTGAAGGAGCAGCGTGAAGGATGAACTCCAAGGTTTTTGGCCCAAACAACCAGAAAAATGGAGCTGCCACTTGCTGGGAGGAGTAAATAGGAGAAGCAGGTCTGGGGAAGGGGCACACGAGGGGCTCGTCTGTCCAGAAAGTGAGGTTGGCAAAAGGAACAGTATTTTAGATTTAGAATCTCTAGAAGGATATGGCTCTAATAATAAGAATTCTAATTCTACTTGAGTGATGCCTCCTTTGCTCAATCATTATTATACTCATTCATTCCTTTATTCAACAAATGTTGACTGAGTATCCATTGTGTTAGGTCTTAGACATGCCTTAGCAGAAGTACTCAGTTCTTTTTTCTTAGAAACTTACAAACGAGAGGGGAAACAATAAACGATATTTATGCAAATGCACCTATAGGTAATAAACTTACAAAGAAAACAGAAAACAAAAATCTACTAATAAATAAAAAGTAACTTGCCCATGGTTGTGCAGCTAGGAAGAACAGAAAGACAAGTGTCTTCCTTACAGAGCCCACACAGTTATGTTAACAAGAGTTGGAACTCCAGACAGTGCCATTCCGTGGAGACAGAACACAAGTAGCCAAGGAGAATCAGAACTCAATTTGTAAAGTCCTTGCCCTATACTGTCACAGAACCTCTCCTGGACCTGAGTTCCCTCATCTTTATGATGATCTAGGAGTTCCCGTTATTGCTCAGTGATAACAAACCCAACTAGTATCCATGAAGATGCGGGTTCGATCCCTGGCCTCGCTCAGTGGGTTAAGGATCTGGCGTTGCTGTGAGCTGTGGTGTAGGTTGCAGACATGGATTGAATCTGGTGTGGCTGTGCGCAGGCCAACAGCTGCAGCTCCAGTTCAACTCCTAGCCTAGGAACCTCCACATGCTGCAGATGCAGCCCTAAAAAGCAAAAAAAAAAAAAAAAAGATCTACACTGAGATTAGATGATCTCTGAGGTCCCTTCTCTGAAACTATGATTCTAGGATGTGCATTGGTGCCAAAGTATAGGAAATAAGATAGGGGAGAGCCCCCAATACAAGGTTATTTGACAGTTCTGCTGCGGCCCGGACCCATGGAGTCACGGGGCTGGGAGTCAGGGAACCCTGGCCAAAGCTTTTGCTGCTCTGTCCTGTGAAGGACCAGGAAAGGTGGCAGAACAGTGGAAGTTGGGAGGTTGGCTGTCGAGATTCCTCTCAGAGATGGAGCCCAGGGGAAGAGTGTGAGCTGGAGGGAATAAGGGAAAAAGAGGAAAACCAAGGACAGAAGATCCATTAAGTTGCCCGAGTGTTAGGCCCTGAGGGTGGGCTCTCCTGTCAAGCCTAGAAGAGACAATACGTGGGACTCTTGTGTATCCAAATATGATCCTAGAAATTTAGACCCTTCACATTTTGAAGCCCCCATTTTCTCATCTGCAAAAATGGGGCTAGATAATTTCCAAGCTTGGAAATCTAAGACCCCCACACTCCTATAATCTCACCATTTCTGCACCCTGACTATATTTCTAAATTAAAGGTTCTGCCCTTTGTACTCCTTGTACATCTGCAAGATTTTTTCAAATGGTCATTAGATCTAATAGCGCAATTATGGTAATAATCCAAATTAAATATCCACAAACAGAGGAAACATTCCAGTGTTTGGTTAAAGAATCCCAAAGTTTAGCTACCTTTTTTTTTTTTTAGCATTTATTAGATTACTTCTAAAATACAATTTTAATCACCATGTGTTCTCCGCAATCACAATACTCTTTCTAGAACTTCAATAATACACTAAAACATCTACAAAATGCCTAATAATGGAAAATACAGATTTTTTTCTATCTGTTAATTATAAATTGCTTGTCAGTGTTAGTATACTAAATTAATAACATCAACTACAGAACACAACACTCAAATTAGTACTCTACTTTGACATATTCTGACTTTAAATGCCTAATTAAGCTATTTAAGTAAAATAATCTCACTTTGTGATTAGAAAAAATGAGATTTATAAGAATTCTAGAATGGTTCCAAACCACCTATCACTGAGAAGCTTCTTAATCTGGGATTTTTGCCTAGAAATTCATGACTCAAATCACTGAATTATTATTACAATTAATAAATACTGATTTTTTTTAAAAGTAGTTCTATTGTACTTGTAAGAAAAATATATTAAGCTTTAGTTTCCTGGTAAAAATAATAACATTCAATTAATGGGAACAAAAGTCATTATCACTCATCTTCTACTTGAGTGCAATGGTGACCTGGGTTCAAATAATTAAATCAAGGACAGTCTTGCATATATGTTTAATCTTCATTGGTAATATCTATGTGTAAATATTTTATTTTCATTTTTATTTATTTATTTTTGCCTTTTTAGGGACACACTCATGGCATGTGGAGGTTTCCAGGCTAGGGGTCCAATTAGAACTGTATCCGCCGGCCTACACCAGAGTCACAGCAGTGCGGGATCCGAGCTGCATCTGCGACCTACACCACAACTCACGGCAACACTGGATCCTTAACCCACAAAGCGAGGCCAGGGACCGAACCCTCATCCTCAAGTATGCTAGTTGTGTTCATTAACTGCTGAGCCACGATGGAAACGCCTATGTGTAAATATTTTAATCAAGTTTAAATTAAATATGGTTTACTAGGTAGAAATGTGCACATGAAGTAGCAAAATATTATGAGATGCTTAATGGAATTATGTGGTAATCTTAAAAAGTATTTTTTCCCAACCTGTCCCTGCTATCCAAAATACACCTGAATGAATATCAGCGTATTCACATGAGTATGGCCTTATGACTTCCATCCAGTAAATTAATGGAAACCCTGCTATTAAAGTTATAATCTACATATCCACAGAGATGCATGTATTTCACAGAGAACTGAGTTGGGTACTGCTAATTTCCATTGTCTGAAAACGGGAAACAAAATCTGTTAAAGAATATGTATTTTCAGTAGATGCAAACTATTACAGTTAGAATGGAGAAACAAGATCCTACCGTACAGCACAGGGAACTGTATCCAGCCTCCTGGGATAGACCATAATGGAAAATAATACTTAAAAAGGAATGCATCTGTATGTACGACTGAGTCACTTTGCTATATAGCAGAAATTGGCACATTTTAAATCAACTATAATTTAAAGAATATACATTTTCAAATGTTCATGAACCCTAGCTTCTTTTCTTTCTTGCCCTCTCCATCTCCCTCTATTTTTTCTCTTCCCAACTCATTATTTTCTTCTTTACGTGTTCTCCCAATATAGCATGATACCTTCCTTTAATACTTTTCACTATGACTAATTCATCCATTCATCCATCCACTTGGATTTTTTTTAATTTTAAGGCCACAACTGCACCATATGGAAGTTCATGGGCCAGGGATTGAATCCAAGACACAGCTGCGACCTGCACCACAGCTGCAGCAAGGCTGGATCATTTAACCCACTGAGCTCAGCCTGGGATTGACTCCAAATCTTTGCAAAGACCTGAGCTGCTGCAGTTGGATTCTTAACCCACTGAGCCATTGCAGGAACTCCACCCTTGGAGCTCATTGATGACCTACTATGTGTCTGGCAGCAGGCTGGCATCTGAGCATTGAAGGTGAATAATAATGTCCCTGACTTCAGGAAAGATGAAATCTAGCAGATGTTGCACCCCACAGTTAAGGAGCTGGAAGTCAGTTATTGCAGTAAAAACTGGTCCTTTTCTGTAAGATAAAAATTTCTTCCACCTTTTTTCCAGACCACTTCTCTTACAGCCTGTTAGCTCCCTGAGTATTGGGACAACACATCAATCATTTCAATCGCCCCAGCATCTAACACAGTACTTGGCACATAGTAGGCCTCATAAAGTGTTTTGCATGAATAAATTAAGGAATCAGAAAACGAAATTGGGTTATTGCTACGCATCATGAATAACTTCCCTGAACATAGGATTTAATTAACTATCTCGCTCTCCCCACAAAGTGTATCCTTGGTACCAGAAGCTAAGTGGGATACTGGTTTCTTAGGCACAGATGATCCTACTCTGGAAAACGATGCCTTCCTTGCCTTCCCAGAATAATCACAGTCCATTTAATAACAAATTCCCTGACAACCCTCCCCAGGTGAGAAGAGGGTGAAACAACGACCCGCACAGCCCTCTTCTGCCCTCTGCGGGGCTCTGCTCCAGGGAGGAGCGCAGCTTTCAGAAACTTTTTTTTTTTTTCCGTTAGAAGTTTGGTCAGTTAAAGAATAAAAGCTCCTTCAGGAGCCCATCTAAAGAAGAGGTAACCAAAAAGAGATTGACCTGCCTGGAGAACAGGAGAGCAGAAAGCCAAGGGTCTCTTTCCTGCCCTGCCCCATTGGCCACGGGGATCAGCCTGACAGCTGCGGGGACCCGCAGGGGCGCAGGGTGCGCAGCTAGAAAGGGAAGGACTCCGGGGGGTGGGGGGTAGCCGGGAGGCCCGAGCGCTATCGCCCTCGAGGAAGCCACGCAATTTTAAGAATTAGCTATCGAGGTTCCAAAAGCTCCCAACAGCAACTGTAACTACCCAGAGCGTCACACCTGCCTTCCCCCTGGACCGCTGTCTCCCCCGTCGAGGCTGGAGCAGCTCAGAGGACCCCGACTTTCACTCCGAACACCTGGGTCCGACCCCAAGGCGTCCCCATCCTTCAGTGTCGCTGCCTGGGTCCGAGATCTGCCTCCTTTTGCCCGTGTCTTTCAGTGTCCGCCAGCGATGCCTCCCGCGCAGCCCGGAGTGAGACGCCACGCCATCTCCTAGGCTCACCCATTTCCAACCTCCAAGAAGCCCCTGGCTCGCCACTCCAGGGGGGCACGCCAAGGTCACCCGAGTAGGTGTGACAACCAACCTCCACCTTCACTCTCCCCAAATCCCCCCCTACCCAAGATCCCCAGCGCCAGGTTCCTTTCGCTTCCCTCCCCTGGTACCCCTCGCCGCATCGGGATCTCTCCCTGCCTTGGCCCTCCGGGTCCTTGCCCCTCCGGTGACGCTCACCTTCTCTCTCCCGGGCAAAGCTCGCTGGTAAGTCAGCCCTTGCTACCCTCTGAGAAAGAGGGCAGGAGATAAGCCTCCCACTGGTTCCAGGGGAGCGGCGGGGAAACCGACGCAAACTTCTGCTGTACTTACTTCGGGCCGAGGCTGCCGCCCCCTCGTCTCTCCTTGCTCTCCCAATGGCAGCTGCTCCGCGGCGGCGACCTGGAGCCGGCGCGCTCGCATTCCCCACGCCAGCGCCACGGAGAAATGCGCAGGGCTGGGGTCTCCCTAAGGCGAGCGCGCCGTGAGCTCGAGTCCCGGGGCTGAGGTCCGGCCGCCGCGCCGGGCGGCTAGCTGAGCGGTGGCTGCCCCCAGCCGCCCGGAGACGCTGCGCACCGCGCACCCCGCTCCTCAGCTGGGTCGGTTCTGTCCGAGTTGCAGTTTCAGTGCCTGCCAGGACTGCAGCAGCCTCTCCGTCCTCCGCCGGAAACGACTTTGAATTCACCTGGCTGCTCGCGAGGCTCTCCCGCGGACGCGCAGCGCGACAGCGGGTGCAGAGGAGAGGGAGGAGCGCGGGAGCGGCGGCTGCCCCAGTGCGCCTCCAGCTTCCTGGGCGAGGAGCGCGCGGCCCTCTCCAGCCGCTCTCCTCGGGACTGCAGTCCTGACGTCACCCCCCACCCCCCTCCGCCCCACCGAGGAGCGGCGCGGAGGGTGGGGTGCAGAGAGCGAGGATGCGGGAGTGTGAGCGGGAATGTGAGCGCGTGTGTGTGCACGCGCGCGTGTGGCTCGCAAGCCTGGGGGCCGGTCGGGACCGCAGTTGGAGCCTGCGAAGAGCCAGAAAGCAAGCTCCCCGCAAACCGGAGCCGACGGGTGGCAGCGAACAGCCGGTGGCGCTCGCTTCCAGGTTGGGGCGGGGATACTAAGGATGCCGGCGGAGTTTGGATGCGACCAAAGGAACTGGATGGGGCGGTGGGAGAACGAGTTGGGCACTCTCTTTCCCCAAAGTTGGAGGATGCACTAGACGCCGTTAAAAAACTGCGCTAGAGGTTTAAGAGGAAGAGGAAAGTAGACGGTGCGGGAGGGTTGATTTTTAAGCTCCTGGAGGAAGGAGGAGGGATGGAGACGGGGAGCTTTCAGAATCCTCCTGGCCTCCACTCCCACCGCAAGGTCCTAGCGGCGAGCCGGTTTGGTGCGCCCACGGCGCCTCTCGCCTCCTCGGAGTACACATCCAGCCCGCCGCCGCTGGGCCCTAAGTTGCTGCGAAGGGATGAAAGGGTGGGGCCTACCGCACCTAATTCCCCGCCCCGCGTGACCCGGGGGAGTTTCCGCCAGAAGCTGGGCAAACGCACCTGGAACCAGAGAAAAGGTCCGCCATGGCCGGACTCCAGGTGTCCCATATCCTGCCTTAGGGTTATGGGTCTGAGGCCGCGGTGGTTAGAACTCCGAGCCGAGTCCCTCGAGGTCATCGAGATGAGGCCACATGGGGGTGAGTCTTTGCCAGCCTCGAAACTTACTCGAAGGGGGCTCGATTGCCCTTCCAACTTGTTCTCTGAAGTTATCTTGGGGACCCAAAAGAACAGAGACTTTCTGCGAAGGCGCCAAAGGGTCTTTCAGAGGTTCTAGGATGGCTAAAGGTTGTTCCTGGAGCGTCTGTCACTCAGCAGCGATCTTTGGAGCAGAGTGTGCGGCTCCGTGCGCCTGCGGCCCTCTGCACCCGACGTCTGGGCCCAGCTCGGAGCCGCCCGCAGCCTCCCGGTGGGACCAAAATCTGCAGTGAGCTCCCGCCTTGGCTGGATCCGCTGTCAGCAGCGAGGCGTTGGATACGCACTGCAGTGACGAGAGAGCAGCCAGCAAATATTGCCACGGTCAAGTGGCAGGAGTTCTTAACTGCGAGCGTCTTCCTTCCTAAATTCAAAACACGGTTTGATTGCTGGGATCCATCGTTCATGAAAATACTTGCTTAAAGTGGAAAAGGTGAGGGAGGGAAGCAAGAAGTAAACAGAATGGGAGAAAAAAATCCCGCTGTCCACAAACACGTTTTAACTTCGACTTCTTAAAGTTACTGCAAATAGGATCAGACCTGCTTGAAGCAGTGGAAAGTTTCATTGCAATCTTGGATCTCAGAGGAAGTTGAACAAAATAGAAGCGAATGTAGAATTTTCATCTACTGCCTAATAATCTTAGGAATTCCCATTTTTGAAAATTAGAATGCTAGCTAATTAGGCATAGATATTACGTTGTGTCTATGCTTATTAGGGGTCGGAGTTAACAAATAAATAGAATAATTAAAGTAAGTAAAGATACAGCATGTTTCTAATTAGAACACAGAACAAGGGAATTTCAGAGAAGGACGTAGGGTACCAGCCTCCAGGTCCTCTTGTAACCGTCCTATTTTTTAATATATAAATTTAAAAACACCCTGTCATCACGAAGGAATTACATAACTAAGTCCTAGTTATGCATGTTTCAGAAACAGCAATTCCTCAGTAAGGAAAATGTTAATTCAGATTAATAGCGTGGGAATAAGCAAGTCATTGGTAAAGAAAAGGTTTGAAAACAAGGTATGACGAGGTGGCAGCTATGCTGGTGCATGTGAACCTTCCAAGCTGGGTCACAGTTCTGCTTCAGTGTTCAGTGTTTATGCTGAAACTCGGTCTCTGTTCATGGGTACCAAACTGAAACTCGGAGACAGAGTTTTGGGTGAGCTGTGAAAGAAGGGCTTTATTGCTTTGCCAGCCAAAGGGGGCCAGGGTAGGCTAGTGCCCTCAAAACTGTGTCCTGCCCTGGAGGGAGTAGTGAGGAGTCTTACAGTGATCAGGGAGCAGGGCAGGATCAGCTGGTGGGCATTCTTCTGATTGGTGGGTGGTGAGGTCATTGAGAGTCAGCACCATCAACCTTCTGATTCCAGCTGGTCTGGGGTCTCCTGCTTGTGGGCAGTATTTAGTGAACTTCCTCCACCTGGTGGGGGTTGTAGTCTCTGCAAAACAGTTCAAAGGACATGGCTCAGAATATTATCTGTCATCCTCCACGAAGAACTAAACTCCTTGACTTTGTTGAATTATTATTTTGTCTTGCTTGACAGTTTTCCTTTCTCTCAGCATTTTCTCATTTCTCTGATTAAGTTTTTTTTTTTTTTGACTAAAGTTTTTTCTACAGACAAAAAAACCATGCAGAGGTCACAGGTGGGGGGTGGTCTACTCTGGGAAGGCCTCATAGGGTCCTGCCTGCTTACAACGTCAACAGCTGATTAGCAGTGCTGTATTAGTAAGTATGACGACCTGGTTAACACAGTCACAGTCAGTAATGGCTATTGGATGTGACAGGCCTAAGCACTCCTTCCTTGATTTCCTGTTTTTATTTGATTCACACCTGCAGGATAAATTTTTTCACATTCTAATGTGATTGGTTGTTTGCATACCTGTCTTGCTTCTAAATTTATAATCTCCAGAGCAAGAATTTTGTCTTCCTTTCCCCGGGACCCAGCACAGTGCCTGGTAAATGGCAGGCACTTAATAAATATATGCTGACTTCACTGTTTTTTAAAGAGCATAAAATAACTACATTTTAAAATCTGTTTTAAACTGACCCATATGCCTTCTATATGAAACAAACATATAAATTTATATAGGAAATGGAAAGGAGAGAAGAAGGGAGGGGAGAGGAGGAAAGGCGAGGGAAAGCGAAGGGAGGAAAAATCAACACTCAAGGGCGTAACTGTGGATAGCTGAGTGGGCATTTAAACTCTCCACAGAAACATCACTTGCTGCTCTTATTCTATGAGAAATCTTTCATGTTTGTCTATTGATGTTCACACGTTTTAAAAGTTTTGTGTTTGAAACTCAAGAAGTGCTGTCCAAAGTGCATTACAAGTATTTTTCTATTGTTCTGAATGCAGCATATCATTTAAGTTGGGTGTAGGCATTTCTTCCCTGCCCTCACTGCAGCAAATGGAGGATCATGGGCTAAGGGTCGAATCGGAGTTACAACTGCCAGCCTGCACCACAGCTTGTGGCAACGCCAAATCTTTAACCCACTGAGAGAGGCCAGGGATTGAAAGTACATTCTCATGGACACTATGTTGGGTTTTCATTACCCTGAACCACAACGGGAACTCCCAGGCATTTCTGATAAGGTAAGAAACAGTTCTGCTCACCCTGGACTTTGCCCTAATCAATGTGAGGGCAGCTCACAGGGGTTTAAGCACCACCAATGTGGTCCAATAGGCTGCCATCCAATTCTTGTGTGTGACCATATGCTCCCAAGTAGAGGACCCTACAGCCAGAGAGTTCAATCATCAGGCACATTCCAAAGACCAGGTGAAAATTAGCCACACACACACACACACAGCAACTACCTATTACCATAGAGCCAGAACATCAGGTTTACAAAGAAGGAATAACTATTGGGAGTAGGAATGGGGGTGTTCTAAAGGCATGAGGGGACACTGTTTTAATATGACAGTGGCTTTTCTTTTCCCTTTTTTTTGTCATTTTTTAGGGCCACACCCCAGCTACAGCAACACCAGATCCCAGCCGAGTCTGTGACCCACACCAGAGCTCACGGCAGGGCCAGATCCTTAACCCATTGAGTGAGGCCAGGGATTGAACGTGCATCCTCATGGGTGTTAGATTCGTTTCCCCTGAGCCACGATGGTAACTCCTGGCAATGGCTTTTCATGATTACAGTGGCTCTGTAATCATTAAAGTCTCTAAATCAAACCCTCTAGCAAATATGTTTTGGCAAAACTATGGAGACTCATAATTCTGTCCTTTCAGAAGATATCTCCTGAGCAAAACAAGCTCCTTAATACAGCTTCTCATTTCCTGCCAAATAAAAATGGCAACAATAAGGATAAAAATTATTTCATATAGGACTTACCTAAAAACCAGTTCATACACACACATGTGTGTTACAGATCATGGTCAAAATGATTTTAATAAATTTGTTCAATTATGTAATACATTTTCTAGGATATATTTAAAAGGAGGCTAAAATAGCTCATGATAAAACATCAAAATTTTTAAACACTGTCTTTAGAACATAGCAAATTTGGCATAAAACACTGGAATTTTCCTGCAACTTCTCTCAAGACTTGGATTTGCTCTTAATATTTTATGCTTCATGATATATTAATAGCTGTATATTTGAATTTCTTGTGTAGTGCCCTCTCATCTTGGTAGAATTAACCCTAAAGACAAAATCTAAGTGGCTGATTTATCTTAAGTTTAAGTCCTAAATTGATAAATTCAAATTTCAAAACTGTCACAACCAAGACAAGGAGCTGACATGTAATTATATTAATTTATAGGTTGTACTCCTAAATTGCTATTACACATTAGCAATAATTTTGTGATGAACGTTGGATTTTGAGCTGGGGTTATATCTAAAGACAATGACGTGTTTACTTATACATGTGTTCATATAGTATAATTATACTTCACTGTAGAATTTTAAATAGGACTTTGACCATTTCCTGGAGATGCTTTCTCATGAATTATGGAGTACTCATCCTAAGTAGACTCTATTGGCTCCAAAAAACATTTTGGTCACATTATAAAACCTAAAGAACAATTGCAACAAGACAGTTTGCTGTTTTCAGTTCAAATTTGAGGGAAGGCTTCCTCAAAGTGTAGGGTTTTTTTATAGAGTGGGTTTTTATAAGGGGCACTCTTGTATATGGTTCTGCTTGTATGTGAAAACATGCTGCTAGATACAGAGTCTTCGTTTTTCCCATCGCAGGTATCAAGGCAAGAAAAATTCCAGCCAAGAGAGTGGATTAGAAGGTCAACTACCCATTAGCTTGGTTCCTGCCCTCAAGAGCCTACGATCTGCTACCTTTTTATTTTTCTGCTTTCTTTGTGAAGCCCTTTGGAGTGGTGCTTTGGGATCTGGGCTAGACCCGGGCAAGTAGAGGAGGGCTGAATTTACAGAAACCAATTAAAACTTCTCAGAAGTCTTCAGGAAGTCGTTGTAAATAGGTTTAGTAACAGTATTTTATTCTCCCTGAACTGTGAGGAGTAGCTTCAGCCTGAATCTAAAGAACGCATGCCTCTATTCTTTGGCCCTTTAGGAAAACTTATTTTGTTAACTCCATTTTCTGCCTGGTCTCCTTCCACTTTTGCTCAGAGTAGCTTTATTTCTTTTACATTGTCTAAGTCAGGCAATTAGAACTGAGGCACTTCAGGGCAGAACCCTTGTCTGCCTACGTGTTTATCAAGCATTATGTACACTTACTGCACTCTATAAATAATAATAACCGTAATCACCCTTTATACAAAATTAGAATGTTAGCAGATTCAACCAGTCTAGTATGCTGATTTGCTTTAATGCATCATAATTATCTCATGAAACCAATGGTATAATGGGCACTCCATTATACAGTCTTCCAAAAATATGTTACTATATATTCTGGCAGGGAGATGCACCTGCGGCTTTTCTCCACCCACCTCTAAGATACAGAAATGGCAGGGTGATACTTAAGTTGTATTCATGTTGCAAACTATTCACAGAAACCTCCTTTTCAGGCTTTTCCATCCAAAAAGCCAGCCAACATTAAGTATGGTTAAGATATATATGTCCAGAAGGAATAAGTTGAACAAGAAGAAAGGAAGGTATAATTTGCCCCACATAAAGGACATGAGAATTATAGATTGCCTCTTACTCTTTGCAGGAAACATAAGGCCTGGGGGCATTTATATGTGTTAACCATTGGTAACTGCCAGTGGCCACTGCTGTAAGCTGGTTGAGCTTTCACTGACTGATTAAAACAGCAATCAGAAAATTAGCCTTGACTTTATTGTAAAAGTGGTGAACTGCCTCTCGTGTTCAAACTCAGAGAAAAGAGCAAAGAAATTGCTGAAAACACAGTCAGAAATACCTCCTGGTTTGTAATAAGCAGCGCTGCTGATCTCTGCCTACGACAGACCTACCAGGTTGAGATAATTAAGCTGGAACTGCAGCTTAAATCATTAGGCAGGCAGGTTATATGCCCCAAATACCTCTGACATTTGAAAATATATAGTGTTGAAAGAGCTGTACTACATAAAATTGAAAACCTCACACCATTTTACCACCTAAGAAGAGGGAGCTCCCCGCCTTCCTTGCTTTTTGTCCAGGGGTTTTCTTCTGATGCAGTAATGTTATTTTAATGCTCCAGGATGGAAACTTTGGCCAAAGACTTCTGCAGTCACAGATTCCAGTGTCTCTGACTGTATTTTTAGTCTTCCAAATTAATTGGATATAGCACCACGTAGTAAGAGATCCCTTTGACACTGCTGCAGAAATACCTAAGGCGTGGTTCCCAGAAAGAACTGGCCACAGAGCTGAGATACGGCAAAGGGAGCCAAACCTGCACTTCAGCAATCTTGGCTCTTTCCATGCTCCCCAGCAGAGCAAAACCCCATTTATTTCTCCAGTACATGGAGCTGACCTGGGAGGATGTAATCATTTGAAACATCATCCAAGCCACTGTAATAATCATTAGGTTTAATGTTTCCATTTGCAACTGCTTTAAAAAACAAACAAACAAAAAATGTTTGACCTAGTCTTCAGATTTGTGTGCAAAAGACTTTTCTATGGCACATGAAGAAAACAAGTTCCACTGTCCCCAGGATGATGAAAGGAGAGGTGTACAGTATCTGTTCTCTACCAAAGACTTCTGGAGTTTGAAACTATACGTCTTAGCTAAAACACCCCTCAGAAGATACATATTTCTCCATTCCCTAGGGGTGGGGGTTGTATAAATCAAAAGGAGAAATATTTATAGCAGGGAGGGATGGGTGGGGTTAAAATGAAAGAGGACATTTCTGGCTTAGGTATAAGCTAGTATTCCAGACATCTGCTGACAGGGGCGTATCAGGGTTCGGGATAGGGGAAAAGAAATTACCCTGGATATTTTAAGGAAGCAGTGATTCGAAGTCCAGAATTAGGTACCTGCAAAATCATTGGAAGATCCTTTGACAAAAGTTCTGACGGGAGACTTGAGACTCCAGAAATGACGTACCAAATAGAATTGGACTCCCAAGCCAGCTGTGACCTCTGAGGCTGCTCCTGGAGCTGAGTGCAAAAATAGGCACCTCTGCTGGGCTGCTGTAGCTGATTCTGGATATTCAGAAAGAAGCCTCTGAATGGAGGTGCCTGGGCCATAGAGTATGCTGGCCTTGGGGCCCCGAGTCCTTGACTGCAGCTCCCTGTAGAAAACTGCAATGTGGCGCCTGGGCACCAGCACTGGTGTGATGAGAACAGCTTCCCGCATGGGCCCAGACAGGCAAAGTCTTTGTCATTATCTGGCTTCAAACAATCCTGGGTAGATTTTTTAACTCCCCGCTCTTATGGTGACCTGCAGAAATAGATTATATATCTTTAGACTACATCCACATAAAGCTTTAGAAAAAAAGACATTTTTTAAAAAATCCAAGACACCTGTGAAGAAAGGTACTGTTCTTTCAAAGCTTACTTGCCGATTTGTTCCTCAAGACACCAGGAGTGCCTTCAACCCAATGTTAGCAATGACCTTGGTGTCTGGATTTTTTTTCTGGAACTTCTGAATCTTTTCAAAACCAGGGAGGGAAAAGCCCCAAGACCCAAGCACTACCTCTTCTTGAAATACTTCCAAGGAGGTGGTCCATGTCTGTTCGTGTGTTCATAACACGTGACCCCTTTCTCCATTTTCTTTATGATTCCCTGGGAAGCGATGCAGATTGGGCAAAGGGAAACAGGTCATTTCTTCTCAAACTTTTGATGGAGCCTTTCTGCATTCCTTGAGCTATTCTTTGTTTTTGTGTTTTGTCTTCCTGAATGCCACACACACACATTTTTAAACTACAGTGAATCAGAGGGACAGGGAAATGGATGTACATCCTGGATTAAAACACAGCCCTTTTTTTTGTCTTGGGGACTTGCAAAATGATTCTTATACATCTAATTTAAGGAGTTTCTTTTAAAACACAGCTGAAGTCCAATTATTTTATGTTGATTATTTTTAGTATTTGGCCTATATATGGGACATATGTTTCTGGCTGCCTAACACTTTTGAAAACCCTTCTCATTTTGGGAAATGTTCCACTTTGTAAATTCTACCTTTTCAAGTTAAAAAAGTGGATAGTCATACTTGTTCAGCCTCTTTTGGAGCTAGAGGGCCGGCAGGTAGCTTGGCACCAGTACTCTGTTCCACCCACAGGAGAAGCGAGCTGCATGAGAAATAACCTCTGAGGGAAGCATCCATTTTACTGGAGAGAGCGATGGAGAAGACTCTGCTTTTAGCTTAAGCTGTGATTGCAAGGCAAAGTCTTACACCTGGAATCAGTTTTAGCAGCAGAAGCAGTTGAAGCCAAGCTGAGTTGCTGGCAGCCTTGCAAAGCCAAGTATATCTAATGCAGTTGCAACTGTGGCCATTATCTCTCTTAAAGTCAATTCCATGGTATGGTTTAGAAGTTTTAGTAGCACCTTAGCCCTGAGCTTGTTTTTCTATATAGGGAGTACGTTGAATCTATAAATCAATTTGGAGAGAGTTGATATTTTAACAATCTTAAATCTTCCAACTGATAAACACAGTATATCTCTTATTTGGATCTCTTAAAATTTCTTTCAGCACAGATTGTAGTTTTCAATGTATAGGTTTTGTGCATTGTTTCTCAGAGTTTATCCCACATAGTTTATCATTTTGGTACTGCTGCAAATGATACTATTTTTCAATTTCAATTTCTGATAGCTCACTGCTAATCTATAGAAACACATTGACCCTTGTATTTTGATGCTGTATCCAGTAACATTCCTAATTTCAGCTTTTTTTTTTTTTTTGGCTTTTTAGGGCCGCACTTGCAACATATGGAGGTTCCCAGCTAAGAGTCAAATCGGAGCTACAGCTGCTGGCCTACACCACAGCAACATGGGATCCAAGTCTTCTCTGCAACCTACACCATAGCTCATGGCAACGCCGGATCCTTAACCCACTTACTGAGGCCAGGGATCAAACCCACATCCTCATTGATTCTAGTCGGGTTTGTTAGCCGCTGAGGCATGAAGGGAACTCCCCCTAAGTTCAGTTTTTCTAACAACTTTTTTGTACATTTCCATCAGATTTTTCCCGTAAGTAATCGTGTCATGTGTGAGTGAAACCAACTTTACTTTTTCCTTTCTGATCTTGATGCCTTTTCTTTCTTTTTCTTGCCTGGCTGCACTGGCTGGAAAGCATATATATGACTAGAAGTGGTGACAGTGGACGTTCTTGTCTTGTTTCTTATCTTAGAGGGGAAAGTACTCAATCTTGCACCATCAGTGTGATGTAAGCCAAAGATTTTTTATAGACACCTTTAATCAATTTGAGAAAAACAAAGTTTTAATCAGGAATGGAAGTTTGTCAAATACTTTTTCTGTGTATATCGAGATATTAATATGGTAGGGTTTTTTTTCACCTGTTAATATGATTTTCATAGATTTTCAACTGTTAAACCAATTCTACATTTCTGGGATAAACCTCAATTGATCATAATATCTTTTAATATGCATTGTTAGACTTGATTTCTAATTTAAGAATTTTATATCTATTTCCACCAGGGATATTGTTCTGTAGTTTTCTGTGCGATATTCGGCCGGTTTAACAGATGATGGTATTCACATAGAATGAACTGGGAAGTATGTCCTGTGCTTCTGTATTCTGGAAGGATTCATAGAGACTTGGTATTATTTCTCCCTTAAGTATTTAGCAAAATTTAGCCATGAAAATAGAACTTTCTTTTTAGGGAGAATTTTATCTTTACATTTAATTATTCTGATAGATATAGGGCTATTCAAGTTATCTACTTCTTCTTGAGTAAGCTTTAGTGATTCATGTCTTTCAAGATATTTGTTTGGAGTTCCCTGGTGGCTCAGTGGGTTAAGGATCTGGCATTTTCACTCCTGTGGCTCAGGTCACTGCTGTGTTACAGGATCAGTCCCTGGCCAGGAAAACTTCTACATGCCATGGGTGCAGCCAAAAAATTAACAAATAAATAAAAGATATTTGTTCATTTCCTCAAACTGGTCGAATTTATTGGCATAAAGTTGTTCAGGAGTTCCCATTGTGACACAGCAGAAACAAATCTGGCTAGTGTCCATGAAGATACAGGTTCAATCCCTGGCCTTGCACAGTGGGTCTGGGATCCAGCATTGCAGTGAGCTCTGGTGTAGGTCACAGATGCGACTTGGATCCCACATTGCTGTGGCTGTGGCATAGGCCAGCAGCTGTAGCTCCAAGTCGAACCCTGGCCTGGGGACCTCCATATGCCTTAAGTGCAGCCCTAAAAAGCAAAAAAAAAAAAGGATGTTCATATTTCCTTACTATCCACTTACTATCTGTAGAACCTGTACCTGTAGTTATTATATCACCTCTTTTATTCCTGTTATTGGTCATTTGTGTCTCTTTTTTTGTTTCTGATAAATATGACCAGAGGGTTGTCAATTTTATCTGTTTTTTCAAAGAAACAGCTTTTGGTTTCATTGACTTTTTTCTATTGTTTTTCTGTTTTCCATTCTAATCTTCAATTACATTCAATCTTTGTTTTTACTTTGGGTTTAATTTGCTCTTCTTTTGCTAGTTTCTTAAGGTGGAAACTGAGATCAATGATTTGAGACCCCCCCCCCTTTTTTTTTCTTTTCAGGGCTGCACCTGTGGCTTATGGAAATTTCCAGGCTAGGGGTCCAGTAAGAGCTACAGCTGCCAGCCTAAGCCACAGCAAGATCCGAGCCATGTCTGTGACCTACACCATAGTTCACAGCAACGCCAGATCCTTGACCCAGTGAGCAAGGCCAGGGATCGAACCTGCATCCTGATGGATCCTGGTCAGGTTCATTAACTGCCGAACCACGAAGGGAACTCCCTTGAGACCTTTTTTATTATCTAGTTATATTGACATTTAGTGCTATAATTGTCCCTCTAAATACTGCTTTAATGACATCCCACATATTTTGATATTTTCTGTCTCTACTTTCATTCAGTGTAAGATACTTTCTATTTCTGATCTTTTAACTGACCCATGGGTTATTTAGGAATGTGGTATTTAGTTTCTGAATATTCAGAAAATGTCTGGATATTTCTGTTATAAATTGCTAATAATTGCACTGTGGTCAGAGAACTTGAGACTTTTTACGTTTCATGTGTCTTTGAAAGGCATGTGTATTGTGTTGCTCTTGAATGAAGTGTTTTATAAATATCAATTAGGTCAAATTGATTTATAGTGTTATTCAAATCATCTATATCCTTTTATTCTCTCTACATGATCTATTAATTAGATTTAATTCTCTCATTATATTTATTTATTTCTCCAAGCAGTTCTACCAGTTTTTGCTTCGGGTATTCTGAAGCTCTTTTTACTAGGCACATAAATGTTTTGGATTGTTATCTAGTATTAATGAATTGAAGTCTCTATCATTATGAAATAATCCCCTTTATCCAACATAATATTCTTTGTTCCAAAGCCTACTTTGGTAGAACCACTCCAGCTTTCTTTAGATTGGTATTATCATGGTATATCCTTTCCCATCCTTTTACTTTTAACCTGTTTGTGTAGGTTTCTTGTAGGCAGCCAATAGCTAGCTGAGTCTTGCTTTTTTAGCCAATCTGAAAGTCCATGCCTTTTGATTAGGGTATTTAAACTCTTGATTTTATGTGATTAATTTTATGTTTAGACAAATTCACCATCTTGATATCTGTCTCATCTGTTTGTTAGCCTTTTCTTCGTTTCCTGAATTCTTTTGAATTAATGAGAAATTGTCTCCTTTGTTGGCTTATTAGACGTAACTCTTTGTTACTTTGGCTGTTGCTTTAGGGTCTTTAGTGTCATCTAAATATCTTCAAGTTATCTTTAACGTTGATGCTATATCATGTCACACATGGTTAAAAAGAAAAAAAGCCTTACAACTTCCATTTCACCACCCTTTTATGCTGTTGTTGTCATTTTATTCCTACATGTTTTAAATTCCAAAGTACACTGTTATTGTTTTTGCTTTATGTAGTCATGTCTCCTTTACAGAGATTTAAGTAAACAGGAAAATGGCCTTTTATTTTTACACACAGTTACTATTCCCAGTGCTCTTCATTCCTTCGTGTACATCCTTATTTCCATCTGATATTTTCATTCTGTTTGAATATTTCTTGTAGTGTGTCTCTATTGGTGATTCATTCTTTTAGCATTTGCATGTCTGAAAAAGTCTTTGTTAAATATTTGTATTTAAAAGTTATCTTCACTGATTATTGAATTCTTGTTGGCAATTTATCTTCACTACTTTTCAGATATTGTTCCACTTCCACCTCATTTGTCTTGCTCTGTGGAAAAATCTGCTGTAGTTCTTATCATTGTTACCCTCTAGTTAATGTCTTTTTTTCCTCTGGCTCCTTTTGATATTTTTTTCCTGACCATAGTTTGGAGAATTTGATTATGATTTGCCTTGCTATAGCTTTCTTCATAGTATTTTTGTTTTTTTCTTTTGGTTTGATGGGGTTTTTTGTTTGTTTTTTATTTCATTTGGAGTTCATTGATCATTTTGGATATATAGATTTGAAAAAATTTCAGTCAGTATTTCTTTAAACATTCATGTCTCAACCTCTCTGTCCTTTCTTTGGTAGACTTCAAGTTCACACATGATAGACCACTGAAGTCCCACATCTCATCTCAGTGATTCTCCTTGTCTTCTTCTTCTTCTCTTCCTTTTCCTTTTTTTTTTTTTAAGGGACACACTTGTGGCATATGAAAGTTCCTGAGCTAGGAGTCAAATCAGAGCTAGCCATCAGCCTACACCACAGCCACAGCAATGCCAGATTCTTAACCCACTGAGTGGGGCCAAGGATCAAACCTGTGTATTCAAGGATGATAATCAGATTCGTTTCTGCTGAGCCATAATGGTAACTTCCTCCTTGTCTTATTTGATATTATTGTTATTATTTTGTCCTTTTTTTCTGTCTGTCATTTTGCATAGTTTCTGTTGGTACATCATCAAGTTTAATAATCATTTCTTCTGCAATCTTCAACCTGCCAATAATCCTATCAGTGAATTTTTTTCATCTCTGAGATTTTAGGTATCATCTTTAGAAGTATGATTTGAGCCTTTTTATTTATATCATTCTCTATTTGTTCAATCTTTCTTCCAGCATTTTGAACATCTGGAATACAGTTATAATAACTGCCTTAATATCCTTGTCTGCTGATTCTAGCATCTGTGGGTCCACTCTGATTGATTTAGTATTTATCCTCATTATGGGTCATATTTTCTTTTTTTAAGTTTTATTGAAGTATAACTGATTTACAATGTTGTGATAATTTCTGCTGTATAACAAAGTGATTCAGTTATACATATAAACACATCCATTCTTTTTCAGATTCTCTTCCCATGTAGATTATCACTGAATATTTAGATGATGATAGAACTGCTCTGTTTCTCAGTTGTGGTTATTTGTGACTCTTTGCATTTGTCAAGACTCATAAAATGGTAAACCAAAAAGAGTGAATACTACTCTATGTAAATTAAGAAATAAAACTTTAGGGATTAAGATGGCGGAATAGAAGGACTGGAGCTAAACTTCTCTCCCGAAAAACAGCAAAACTACAAACAAATGCTGAGCAGCCTTCAACCAAATGGACTGTAAACTTCCAAAAAAGATATTCTACTCCAGAAGACAAAGAGGAGACCATATCAAGAGGTAGGAGGGGTGATTACGCGATAGAAGCAACCCCACACCTCCTGGGTGGGAAGCCCCACAGACTGGAAAGTAACTGCATCACAGAGACTTAGCTACAGGACTGAGAGTTCTGAGCCCCACGTCAAAACCCCACGCCTGGGGATCGGGCACAGGGAGAAAGAGCCCCCGGAGCATCTGGCATTGAAGGCCAGTGGGGCTTGTGTGCAGGAGCTCCGCAGGACTGAGGGAAACAGAGACCCCATCCTTGCAAGGCACACACAGACTTTCACGTGCACTGGGTCCCAGGGCAAAGCAGTCTCCAGAGGAATCCGGGTGGACCTTACTGCAATTCTTGGAGGATCTCTTGGGAAAATAGGGGTGACTGTGGCTTGTTGTGGGGGAAGGACACTGGAGGTGAAGCTCTCGGGAACATTCATTAGCCTGCATTTCTCTGGAGGGGGCCATTTCTGGGAAAATCTGGTCCCTCCCATCAGCGCTGAGAAGCCCCAGGCCAAACATTAATCCAGGTGGGATCACAGCCCCACCCATCACTAAACAGGCTGC
>PVHT020000059.1:6052009-6263304 GCA_004024745.2 Catagonus wagneri
ATGCTACCGCTTACATGTGGAAACTAAAGAGACACAATGAACTTCTTTGAAGAACAGACAATGACTCACGGATTTTGGAAAACCTTGGTTTTTCAAATAAGACAATCTGGGGGGTGGGGGGATGCACTGTGGGTTTGGGGCACAAAATCTATCGTATTGACTTATGATCTTTGTACACCTATAACTGAAATAAAATTCATTGTTAATATGAAAAAAAAAAAGAAATAAAACTTTAAAACCTATATACTGAATACTGAGACACCCACCACTTTCCATGACTCAACGCTAAGAATGCAGGCAACTAGGCATATGCCCCAAGGCTGGAGACTAGAGACTTCTTTTCTTGTGAGATATAAAAATACTGAGTGGAGGATGAAGGGAAGATTTGCATATACTGACATTTGATAATACTTACTGAAACAGCTGGGCCTCTGCCTTGAAACTCACATGGAGCCCTAGTCAATATGGCCTGCCTGCATGCACACATATTCTGAAGTGCTTCTTAATGTAAAGAGACATCCAAGAGGCCGTAGGCATTCAGAGGAAATAAAGATGAAAAAAAGTTTAAAACTGCATTTAATATCCTCAGAGTGCTAAGAGAAAATATTGACTCCATTAAGAGAAAAGATACAGACAGCAATAAAGAATTCTTGGATATTGAAAGCAGGGTAGAATAAATTAAAAATATCAGAAGGTCTTGGAGTTCTCTTTGTGGCTCAGTGGTTAACGAATCCTGCTAAGAACCATGAGGTTGCAGATTCGATCCCTGGCCTTGCTCAGTGGGTTAAGGATCCGGCATTGCCGTGAGCTGTGGTGTAGGTTGCAGACGCGACTGGGATCCCACGTTGCTGTGGCTGTGGCGAAGGCCTGCAGCTTCAGCTCCTGTTAGACCCCTAGCCTGGGAACCTCCATATGCCGCAGGTGCAGCTCTAGATAAAGGCAAAAAGACAAAAAAAAACCATATATATATATATATATATATATATATATATCAGAAGGGCTAGAAAATAAATTGAGAAATACCTCCCAGAAAAATTCTGGGAAATTACATGATTAATTCAAAACTCCACATTCAAATAATAGATAATACAAAAAAGGAGAACAAAGAAAACACAAGTGAGGAGATTTGGGCAATAAAAAATACAAAAGAATTTCCTAGGATTGAAATGATGAACTGAGCAAAATGAACAAGAAAGTACCCAAGCATAATAAATGATAAATTTTTAAAACACTAGAGATTTTTTTTAACCCAGAAAACTTCCAGGGAAAAAGACTTGTTAATTCAAAGTATAAAGAATTAGAATTACATTAGACTTTGGATCAGAGACAATGAAAGCTAGAAGACAATGGAGCAACACCTTCAGAATTGTGGAAAAAAATTAGTGTCCATATCCAGGCTCCACCAAAAATACAAAGGTGATATAAATACATTTTCAGACATTCATGGTCTCAGAAATTTACTTACCAGTTCCCAGGCACTGTTTCTTAGGAAGCTACTGGATGATACTCTGCACCAAAATAACCAAGTAAACAAGGAAAACAAAGAGAACAAATGTAAGAAACTGGTGATCTAACACAATAGTGAGGAAAAGGAGTCAGATTCCCAAGATTCTACCTCTACAATAGGCCAGATCATACCATCTAGAACAGGAGAAAGGGATAGAGGAATTGGAGAACTACGTCTCCAGGCAGAGACAACTCCCATCACTGCTGTGGTGCAGGTTCAGTCCCTGTCCCAGGAACTTCCACATGCTCCAGGTGTGGCCAAAAAAAAAAAAAAAAAGATATTGATAGTATTCTCCTATGTTCTCTATCTTTGCTATACCTTTTATCCTTTCTATTGTATCTTTGCTTTTCTTTTTCATTGATTTCATTACCTACTGTGTTTCACCTTGTAGAAAAATATTCAAACCATTTAAAATAAAATTTAAAATAGTATCACGGTTTTTATAGTTCTTGTGAAGAGTTTGAGAAGAATTTGTGATGAGAACATTAAAAAAAAAGCAAGTAAAATGAATCAAATGTCAACTCCAAAGAAAATAGAAAGTTTCATAAAAAAGAAAATACAGGTCATAGAACAAGATTTTGTTTAGCTGTGAATGATACTTTGATAGACACTAAAATGTAATGATTATTAATTTTATTTAGAAGTTATATGAATATGTTGGGAAGATGGGGGAAGTTGAGGGGTGGGGTGGTCTCATAAGAACTCCAAATGCTCATCTTTCATGCCAATATGTCAGTAATCAATGCCTAAAACTGAAAAATCAAAGTGAGAGTAGCATTTAAAACTGTATAGGTAATTATCAGAAGAAATACCTAAAAGAAGTGAAGAGGGTGCATCTGAGAAAACCAACTCAGGTTTTAGAGCAAGGAAGTACTGTGTTTTATTAGCTGTGTTAATTTTTTTTAAAAACTCCATGCATGTTTTACATTGATAAAAATAGAATCTTAACATTTTTAACTGCAGTTGCCTGTTGTGAGAATGTCAGTTGACGTGGAAGGCTTCAGGATAATATTTTTGGAGTAAAGGGAAATTGTTTTCTGTTTTTCAAATCTGCCTAGGCACAGAACTAGTTCTGTTATTCTACAAGGAAAGAAGCTCAGCATGAATCTTAAGTTTCAAACCACCTTCTTTTGCATTGTTTTCTTTAAAGGAGGTAAACTTTATATTTTAAAGTTTTCTTTGTAACTATGTTTTCTTTTTTGTGCTCTTTTAAAATAGAATTTTTTTCTTCCAACATAGTCACCAGCCCTTTAATGCGAATAATATTTTGCATCTCTAGACAGCTGATTTCTAGCCTGTATAATAAGATTGGCCCTGACACTATGAAATTGGCCTAAATAAATGTCATAATAGATAGGAAAATGTGGAATCATATTTCAGTAAAGTCAGCCCTTAGGCTCTCCAAGAAACAACTCAGTCTTCAGAAAAGGTCCCAGAATGACATTCTGAAGTTGAAGTCTTATGCCAAGGTCCATGATGCTCCAATAGCGAAGAGCTCTGTACAAGTCCTTGGTTGAGTGGTCAATTTTATGGGAACCAGGGACACTGCGTAAGGAACTGCAGGGCTGGCCTCAAATTACCTCATACCCTCAGGACAGTGAAATAAAAACATATCTCTGAAGGTCTCCAAGAACCTTACAAGCAAATTAATTCTGACTTGTATGACATTTGTTGGCTCAGACATCTGTGAATTTCTATTGTATTAGGTACCTGACTACCCAGAGACCATGGACATAATTAGGTTAGCTCAGGACAGGTTAAGCCAGGTGAAGAAAATTTCCATCAACTTTTTACTTGTAAACAATATATAGGTGGATTTTTTAAAAAACAGACTACCAATCTATGCGTTTAACATTCATTATGGTTCTTCATACATTTGGCCTTATTTTTTCTACCTTATTTATCATTCATTTTTTTCTTGAATTTCACCTTTCTTATTCCTGATCTTCTGAATTGATTTCTTTTATTCTCTTCCATCTTTTCCTCTCCTGTGCTGATTTGGAAAATACAATTTCTTTCCCTTTATTAACAGAAGTACAGTTGATTTACAATAGTGTATTAGTTTCATGCCTACAACATAGTGATACAAAAATGTTTATAGATTAGACTCTATTTATAATTATTATAAACATTGGCCATATTCCCTGTGCTGTGCAGTATCTCCTGGTAGCTTATTTATTTTATACAGAGTAATTTGTACCTCTTAATCCCCTACCCCTACTGTGTCCTTCCCCCCCTTTCCGCTTCCCTTCTGTAACTGCTAATTTGTTCTCTGTATCTGTAAGTTTGCTTTTTTTGTCACATTCACTAGTTTTATTTTTTCAGATCCCACATATAAGTGATAACATACAATAAATAAGTATTTTTAGTGTTCAAGTAATTATCCTTGAAATCTGAACATGCTTAACACTTAAAACTTACAGTAATCAATATCTTTACCTGCCTATTGAATAATATAAGAGCTTAGGATGCTTTAATCTAACCACCCATCACATACTGTTGTCATCCAGCTTTTTATTATGTTTTATTTTAAAATTTTTTCATTATTACCTATTTATTGTTCATATCTGGTTTGGATTCCAGGTTTCACTGGCCTTGCAGAATGAATTTGGGAATATTGTTTTGTTTTGTTTTCTGCTATCTGGGAGAATTAGTAAATGATTGGAATGATCTGTTTCTTAAAAATTTTGTAGAGCTCATCATTAAAACTTTATGGTGAAGAGATTTTTAGCTATTATTTTAATCTATTTAATACTCACTTTTAGTAAGTTATATTTTTCTAAGAATTTTCCCATTTATTCTAGGTTTTAAAACGTATTGTAAAATGTTATTGGGAGTTCCTTGGTGGCACAGTAAGTTAAGGATCCAGCATTGTCACTGCAGTGGCTCAGGTCACTGCTGTGGTGCAGGTTCAATCCCTGTCCCAGGAACTTCCACATGCTCCAGGTGTGGCCAAAAAAAAAAAAAAAGATATTGATAGTATTCTCCTATGTTCTCTATCTTTGCTATACCTTTTATCCTTTCTATTGTATCTTTGCTTTTCTTTTTCATTGATTTTTGCTCTTATCTTTACTGTTGTCATGTGTTACTGCAGTTTCTAACTTTTAAAATTGGAAATGGCATTCGTTTTCAACCTTCTCCTCTTCTAATATACATTTTAGGCTATAAATTACCCTTAAAGCATCTCTTTGGTTGTTGCATTGTCCAAGTTTCAATATATGTTGTTTGTGCAGTCATTTAGTTTTTGGGTTTTTTGTTGGTTTTTCTTTGACCACATTCATGGTATATGGAAGTTCCCAGGCCAGGGAACAAATCTGAGCCACAGCTGCAATTTGCACCATAGCTGCAGCAATACCAGATCCTCAACCCACTGCAATGGGCCAGGGATCAAACCAGTGCCATCCCAAAGCCAACACCAGGTCTTTAACCTGCTGCACCACAATGGGAACTCCAAGTTTTTGTATTTTTTTAATTTCCACTTTGATTCATCTTTAATCCAAGAATCATTTAGTTACTTTAAATTTCCAGAGTTGCCGTTGTGGCTCAGTGGAAACAAATCTGACTAGTATCCATGAGGATTCAGGTCCAATCCCTGGCCTCACTCAGTGGCTTAAAGATCCATTGTTGCTGTGAGCTGTGGTGCAGGTCGCAGATGTGGCTCAGATCTGGTGTTGCTGTGGCTGTGGTGTACAATTTGACTCCTACTTCAATTTGACCCCTAGCCTAGGAACTTCCATATGCCTCAGTAGTGGCCCTAAAAAGGCAAAATAAAATAGATTTCCAAGTACATTGAGATTTTTAAGCTTAAATTAAAACTTAAATTATTAACTCTGTATTTAATCAAGTGTGGTCAGAGAATGGGATCTGTAATGATAACTATTTGTTGAGATTTGTTAAGACTTGTATGCCCTAATATGCGATCAATTGGTAAAGGTTGTTGTTGGAGAATATTCATATTCTTTTACTGAATTTCATTGTGTCCATTGAATCAAGCTTGCTATATTTCTGGTATTATTCTTGATCTATAAATAATGAGAGAGGTAAGTTGAAATATTTTGCTCTATGGTTAGTGTATGTCAATCTATTCTTCTAGTTCTATTCAGTTTTCCTCATGTATTAGTCTGTTGTATTACGTGTACATTTATTTAGAACTGTTGTAACTTTCTGAAGGATGTATTTTTCCACTCTCTAAATAATACACAGAAGTCAACTTTTATTTTCAGTCACTGCCAGTCATTCCCCAGCCTGCATTCCGTGCAATGTTTGTTTAGTCTTTTAGCTCTATATTTTTCACTGTGACCCCCCACAAATTAGACATTATTGTTTTATACTCTCAATAGTGAGTAGATTTAGTGATATATATTTGATTTCATTTCTTTGCTATTTTTTCCCCATAGCTCAGATATCTTCCCTCCACTTGAAAAACACCCTTTGGAAATTCTAATAATGAAAATCTGTGCCTGGTAAATTCTTTTGGTTTTATTATACAGACCATATTTTCCTCATTCGTGAAAGATAAATTTGTAAGCAAACACAATTTCTGTCAGTACTTTGAATATTTAATATTCTACTTTCTTCATTGCTGTAGATGACTCAGCATTCGATCTAATCACTGTTCCTTCTTGGGTAAATTGCCTTTTTTCCTCTCTGGCTGCCCTTAATGATTTATCTTTATTTTCTGTGTTCTGTAGTTCCCCTGGGTGGGTCTAGGTGTGGATTTATTTTTCTTTATCTAGATGAAAATGTATTGGTCTTTTGGATTGAAGATGTGTGTTTCAGCAATCCTAGAAAATTCTCAGGCATTTCACCTCCCTTTTGTATTTTCATCTGTTTCTCTAATCAGCATTCCTCATAATTCTCTCTTCATCTCTATTTGGCTCTTTAGCTATCCCACTAATAAATTATTTTTGAATTATTTTTTGAAGTATTTTTTTTCATTTCTGGAATTATAGTTTGGGTCCTTTTTCAGATCTATCTGGTCACTACATAGCCTCTCTTTCCTTACTTTTTAAAAACAATTCTCTCTTATATTGACATCACTCTGATTTCTTTAAACATATTAAACTTCATTGTTTTACTGCCTTTGATAATTTTTTTGACAAAGGCTATCCTCTGTTCCATCACTACAGCATCTGGGAGAGGGCATGGCGTACACATGGGACAAGGCCTCAGGCAAGGGTATGGGATGTGTGCCAGGATTCTAGCAGCTCTGAGACAGGCTAAAAGGAAGGATGGGGAATATTAGTGAGCAGGACATCCGTGAGGGTCTGTCATGAGTAAAGACCATGGCAACATCTCCAGGCAATTTGGAATGACCGTTGGTGCCCACTCAGGGTCAGAACGGTAGGAAGGGAGGCCAGATCTAAAGCAAGATCCTGGAGAGGCTCATATCATTTGAAAGCCTGGAGCAATTAACTTTAACTTGACAGTTCAGGCTTCCTTCCTCAGCCCTACCACTGTGCTCATCCTCTGTGACCATGTTGAGCTAGGTCTGTTGGACCTCACCTCCCATGAAGGATCCTACATCCAATTTCTCCAGAAGCCTCTAGGCCTGCATCCCATGGTGATTTTGTACCCTCTGGGTAGATGCAGAGCACAGGGAGACCAGAGGGAAGGGTACACTAAGTCTATTTTGAGCAAGTAGCAGCTGCTTCAGTATCCTCTGGTGTGTCTCATCAGGTTCATTTCCTCTAGGGCCAAACCCTCTAGAATTAGATCAAAGCCGCATCTAACTCAGCATTTGAGAGGTGGTCATTGCCAACTTCTAAGCCTCAGAAGGAGACACAGTGGAGATTGTCACAAGCAACACACTCTTGTGTATTGCAAGGATGGAAGATGATTCTGATTCTAATTCATTCACTCAGTAAATATTTATTGAGTTCTGGCATCAGTGCTAGATTCTGGAGCTACACATTTAGATAAGATTCTATCTCTGCCTTCATGGAGCTCACTAATGCAGAGATGGGAGGATGGTAAAGACGCAAAAGCAATGCAACTAAGCTATGCTATGAGAATTTACAGGCATTTTGGAAGACTGGAGAACAGAGAGATCACTGTGGGAGCTCCAAGGGAGAGGATGTGTTTTCTGGTGAAAGGATAAAAAGCAAAAGGGATGGAAGAGAATCGTGTTAACTGGCAGTGGAAGGAGTTAAGAGACTGCATCCCATGCTTCTCCATTCCTCGGTCCCCCCCACCACCCCCAAACAAATGCAGAATATCAGAGCAATTTCCCTCTGACTTTACTGGAAATGGAAAGAGGAAGTTAGATAAGCAACAAGAACTAAACTTGGTGGCTTTCTGTAAACAGGAAGAATTATCATGACCCAGCTGACCCAGGGAAACAGGACAGTGAAGGGGAAAACCATGCAGTAAGCCAGCATCCAGTGGAGGGCAGAACTAAAATGAATCTCCTGGCTGCTTGCAATATTTGGAGTGGGAAGTAGAAATTGCAAATCGCAGTTGGCTAAAGTTGGCCATGAATTGTCAAGGAATTTGCACCAAACTTGGTGGGTAATAGAGAGCTACTAGTAGGGGTAATTAATTCAAAATGTTATCGAGACGGGAGTATAATGAACTAATTTGAGGTGAAAGATAAGAGAGGAAGACTAAACACCCACTTTCCAGAAGCTCTTCAAATCCAGAGCAGCAGACTCTGGAGAACCTAAAAGATCATGATCCACCCATGGCCAAGATGGCAGCCTCAAACTCCTGAGGGAGTTCCTGGCTACCTTCTTGTGAGGAGTCCGTCTTGGTACCTGAACACCCTGCTTTCCATTCTCTTTTCCACCTGCCCTATTCTATATCCTCTGTTCCCTCATCTTCCAAAACTGACAACAGAAGAGACTGTCTCCCTGGTTTTAAATGGACTCTTGGAGGGTTTACCAGTGCCTCTGTGGGAAAAGGGAGATTTTTTTTAAAAAAAGGAAGAAGTTATAACTTGGGGGAGTTGCACGAGTTCAGGGACTCTTCCAGTGTCTTCATGGTCAAGATCTCTGGGCTATAGTGCCTAACTCCCATTCTTAATGTCTGGGAACTTCAGAAAAAGCTCCCGAGTTTCCAAGAATAAGTATTTCAAGCATCCCTCTTCCCAGATTCCAAACATAATGGGAAATCACTTTCTCTTCCCGTAGCCCTGCTCACAGAAACCCTAGCCTAGTTCTGCCCTTGCCTTCCTTTGCCCACTTTTGGCTCTAAAGGGATTTCTCTCTTCTCATTCCCCTCTCATTCCTTTGTTTTTCCTCTCTTCCAGTACCCACAACCCCAACTAAAGTTTTTTTTTTTTTCTCAAAAAAGTGGTTTCTGTGGCGTGGGCAGGTCCCAGCCATAGCTCGTATGTGACTCTAGGTATGCCCCCAGTGAGAAGAGGCTGGACTTGGTCTCTTGACCAAAAGTCTTCCTTTCATGAAATTTCCAACAAATATGGAGATGTTCTTGTTTGTTTTCTTTTGCTCTAGTTTAAGATTGTGGAACACACTGAAATCAAAGACTGTTCTCTTACAGAAGCAAACTGTCACAAAAGGGGCAAAAGACTTTGCAAAGCCTACAAGAGTCTTTAGAAAGAGTGAATGAGGATGTGGCAACGTGAAATGGTATTTTCTGCTTCAAGTCAGCATACTACCGATAAGCCCTTAAAACATGTTTATTGCCTAGCTGGGTAATGCTCTTAAAACGTTCCAAAGTACAACACCACATTGCACCCAAAGGAATAGGATTAGCTGTGGCTAAACATGCTGAGAATTCTTTATAATTTGCAGAAGAAGGAATTTTCCTTGAATTACAGCACTGAAAACAGAGCCAAGTCATTCTGATTGGCTTCCTCATTTTAAGTGAGATAATGTGTTTCTGAGCAGTTGAGAAAAACAAGGAATCTGTATACAGCATGAAATACTTACAAAAAAATGGAAGAAAAGTAAGACCAGACTGCATTAGAGGAGAAAAGTCTAAATTATTCAATAAGAGTGCTACCTCTCATTTCTTGCATATGGACTTCACTGGAAACTCACTGGAACATTCTGTGCCTTAGATCGTAATTTGTTAAACTATCTCCAAAAAGGCACAGTTCCTGAAATATCCACCTGATAAATTATTCTCACTTATAAGTATAGTGGTCATATATCTTAGACTTTTCTGGGGCAATTCCAGTTAAATTTATTTTATTCTTTTCTATAAAGGCAGTGCCTTCAATGTCTAACCAAGTATAGTTTCATATTACTCAGTTTAGAGATTAGAAAATATCAATTGCTGGACCACGTGTTCTGATTTTAAGTCTATAAAATAAGGTTCCCATGAACCCTCAAAAAATGCTGCAGTGAGAGTTCCCGTTGTGGCTTAGTGGTTAACAAACCCGACTAGCATCCATGAAGATGTGGGTTCGATCCCTGGCCTTGCTCAGTGGGTTAAGGATCCAGCGTTACTGTGAGCTGTAGTGTAGGTCGCAGACACAGCTCGGATCCTGAGTTGCTGTGGCTGTGGTGTAGGCTGGCAGCTATAGCTCCGATTCAACCCCTAGCCTGGAAACCTCCATATGCCACAGTTGCAGCCCTAAAAACACACAAAAAATTGCTATAGTGATATTCCACTATATTCCTATTACTAAGAAATCCAAGCTCATTTAGCTTAGATTCACAAAATCATTGGAATGGAAAAGGACTTGTAAGGTAGGGTAATTTATCCTTCTCTTTCAGGTAGGCAGTCACACCTGATTCACCCCAAAATAATGAGAATTTACCCTTTCTAAAGACAGCCAGAAAAGCATATCAACAAATCTCTTTCATCATCCCCACTCTCTGCATGCACAGCCATCATCTGAATGAGGGAAAAAGTCAAGTTCTAGACCAAGTCATCGCATACCTATGGTGAAGGCTGTTTGCCCCACATCTAACTCGTGATAGGGACCAAATTCTATTTTTTTCCCTAAACCATTTGCAGAGTCAACAAAAATGACTATCACACTAGGAAATGTGTTATAATATAAAAGATCCTACTTGTGTCCCTACACTATAATTTCTCTTACCTCTCACTGGTTCCCTCACTGGTGTGTAACCCATGGACCCTCTTGAACTCTCCAAAAAAGCTCCTTAATATCATTAACTTAGTCACTGAATACTTACTCCACTTCCTTCCTTAACAACAACAACAAAAAAGGCTGTCTCTATTCTGGAGGACCCTGCATTCCCACCAGCCATGGGAGATGCTCATCTACCAACAGTGTTTTTCTAGAATCAAGAGGTAGAGCTGGCATTATTCTACTCCATTCCTGTAAAAATGTCCTCTTTTTAAAGCTCGTGCCACCTTACTGTATCACCTTATTCTCCTTCCTTTGTAGGTTTATTGCTGAGGTCATGATAATTTCTGTGGTTCATTAATGACAAATGGTTCACGTCCTCGCAGTCTATCCCAAGTCTTGCCATACTGACTGTTGTTAAAGTAATACCCTCACCACCTCAACCCCAGTGGCTTTAACCTCTAAACCTTTCAGCCATACATCACCATGGCCATGCCGCAGATCTTGTGGTCATCCCTAAACATGCCTCGGAAGTCTTTACCTCCAGTTTTCTATGCTCCGACCTAACTTACCCTTCTAGGTCTGCCATGACCTCAAGTTATTGATTACCTGACTCCTTCACCAACTTAGTTTCCTTACGCAGAAGACTTTTTGCAGCAACTGCTTGGGGCTACAGCCCTGATTCCTGCTAGAATACACCTTCTTCGACCCCATACCCAGATAAGTAGAGTAAGCCTTTCTGGAACTGCAGCTTGAAGCCATTTCAAAGCCACAGTTTTCAGCCTCAGCTCTGCCCTCAGGCTCACCACCTGGAAATCCTATAACTTATCATTGGTCAGTCCCCAAAGATCATTTCAGACCAACCCTGCTCTCCTCTTTACACCCTCCAAGCACTCTATTCATCTTTTATTCCTTCAGTTTCAGTAGACAAGCTGGTCTCTTTTTACCTGGAAAAAAAAATGATTCTATCTGATAGGATTTTCCTTAAAATTTCTTTCCCTTCTCCTTGCCTTTACAAATTGTAGCTGCTCTCACACCTGACCTTGCCTCATTCCTCTGATCCTCGGCCATGAGCTATAGTCTATGGTCAGTCTCTCAACTTGGGCCCTTGATCTTATCCTTTTATGCTGGCTTCAGGGCCTTGAGTGATCTCAGCCATCTTCTATTTCTCTTTGTTACCTTCAAGACAAACGCCATACTTCCTATCATGTCTTATTCCAACCCCAAATTCAGTCTCTCGGTTACACTAGACATTTTTCAAGTGACTAATAGCCACCCATGGCAAGTGTCTACTGTATTGGACAGCACAGACAGGAAACATTTCCATCACTGAAGACAGTTCTCTTGGATGGCACTGCTCACCTTTCCCGAAAATCTTGCACATCCCTGAAAGGGCCAGGGTTTATCATGTCTCTGGACCTGTGCAGAAAGAGATGCAACCACTGTTTCTGGGTCACCCCCATTCACACTGGCATCCTACACATATTATGATGTGGACATCCACTTCTGGAAGCAACTTTTGGTATTGCTGTAAACAGGCACTAAAGTTCCTGAAACCAATCTTTGTGTGGTAATTAGTGTATGTTTAAGGCAACCCATGTGTTTTTATCTCCAGGTTAAAGGAAAGACTAAGAAGAGGTACTGATGGGTAGACGGAATTTTAATACTGAAAGGAGGGATTTTAGATTCCATCATGCCATTCTCTCCCAATCTCCATATAATAAAAAATTAAATTATCATTGTAGATAGTCATCTTACCTTCCAGCTTATTATAGTTTCTCCAAAGAAAATTGCTTTTAATTTTTTAAAAAGGGAACCTACAGTAAACTGCTTACCTTTGTTGAAACTTTTTAATGCATCCAAATGATTAAGTTTTCATACAACAGAAAGAACATCTGGACATTCAACCACAACACTATTTTAGAAAATTTCCAGAGAAGTTGCCATAAAAAGAGTAACGAAGTGAATTTTTCAGCTCTCCCTATCTCCCTAAATTAAGCCCTTGCTGTAGGATTTGACTGTTTCATTTAAAATCATATTAGGTGAAGTCAGAAGAAGAAATACAAATATCATATGATATCACTTATATGTGGAATCTAAACCGTGGCACAAATGAACCTATCTACAAAACAGAAACAGACTCACAGACATACAGAAAAGACTTGTGGTTGCCAAAAGGGAGGGAGAAGGGAGTAGGATAGATGGGGAGTTTGGGGTTAGTAGATGCAAACTATTACATTTAGAATGGAGAAGCAATGAGGTCCTATTGTGTAGCCCAGGGAACTATATCCAGTGTCTTGGGATAGACCATGATGGAAGATAACAGAACTAAAGGAGAGTGCGTGTGTGTGTGTGTGTGTGTGTGTGTGTGTGTGTGTGTGTGTGTATAATGTATATATATATGCATATACATGTGTGAGTGTGTGTGTGTGTGTGTGTGTGTGTGTGTGTGTATATGACTGGGTCACTTTGCTGTACAGCAGAAATTAGCACAACATTGTAATTCAACCATATGTTAATATTAAATAAATAAATAAATAAAATGAATTCCTGATTGCCAAAAAGTAAAGACCAGGAATAGCAACACTTAACTATAAATATAAAATATAAAACAAATTCAAAAACTAAATATCAAGTCTGTGATAATTACTTATCATTTTGAATATGCTTCCCAAATATCGGGACTGGAGTGAGAAACAGGAGCCTGGATCTGCCAGCAGCCGGGCAGCCAGCTTCAGCTCTTGGGCCTCGATCTCATGTATAAAGTAAGAGAACTAGAGTAGATTCTCTCTAAGTTCCCTTTCCAACTCTAAAATTAATGGTATTGCTGGGATGTGGGGGATGAAGGGCATTCTTTACTACAATCAATATTTTCTCAATTTTATGTAAAGAGCAATATAAATCCAGCTTCAAGCCCCCCCCCCCCCCCGACAAGATTGCCACCACTTAATTCTTTTGCATAGAGATTCTGGAGTTTCCAACACCTGAAATTACAGAACTAAATATTAGGGTAATGTGGTTACAGGAGCGACTTAGGGTAATAGGAAATGGAGGCGTATAGGAGGAAGAGATTGCAAGAGAAGAGAATTCACAGGCTGGTGTCACCTCATTAAGACCAGTGAGCATCACATTCTGTCTTCAATTAAAATGTGTTTGCTGGAGTTCCCGTTGTGGCTCAGCAGATACAACCCAACTAGTATCCATGAGGATGTAGGTTCCATCCCTGGCCTCGCTTAGTGGGTTAAGGATCCGGGGTTGCCGTGAGCTGTGGTGTGGGTGGCTGTGGCACAGGCCGGCAGCTACAGCTCTGACTCCCCCCACTCCCAGCATGGGAACTTCATATGCTGCAGGTACAGACCTAGAAAAAAAAAAAAAGATGCCTTTGCAGCACATAGCACTTCTCTTCATTCACCTGGGTTTCTTCCTTGTATATAAACACATTTCTAGCATGAGATACTCTTTCAAAAGTATTACAAACACATAATCATTATTTGTAACTTTCCAGATATTCTCTTGTTGCATGAGAGTTTAATCATTTGGATGCAATAAAAACAGTTTCAACAGTTTCCATCACCATAATACTGAAAAATAGTAAAATATCTCAATAACATTTCATTGTTTCAACATCCTGGAGCTTGCATATACCCATAAGTTTCATCTTAAATGTTTGAGGAGAGAAGGTTAGACATGAAATGCTGCTCTCGTTTACTGTTTTTCAGTATTATGGAGATAAATGAGTAGAGAAAAGGACACGCACCAAGGTGGAAGAAAGAGTATATTTTTCTTCTGCAATATGAAACTTTTAATTATTTCAAATGTGTGACTTAGTCAACTTGGAACCAGTCCACCTTAAAGTGAAATAAAAAGAAATGAAAATTGATGATACGATGGTCCAGTGACTAAAAAATTTAAAGTTATTACAAATGGAGTATAAAAACCTGTCTAAGCAGTTGCTATTTCTGGTGTGCATGTGTGTGTGTGTGTGTGTGTGTGTGTGTGTGTTCAGCTAAAATATCATTATGCAGATTTTCTTTTTAAGACAAAAATAGTTATTTTAAGTGTACCTTATAGACACATATATTCTTTAGAAACATCTTAAGCCACACATATATATAAGGAACAATTCTACACAAACTGCCCTTTCAAAATGATACACTCCAGTTCCCTCCTCTTCAAACAAAAATAAAAAGGCTCGTTTTGCTTTGAAATGATTCTGAATTAACACTCAAGAGCAAGTCTAGCTTTCCAAATTAATTGATGAAATCCTAAATTTAAGTGGCCTCTATATTTTGCCAGCTTTGATGAAGACAGAAGGAAGAAAGGTGAAATTTCTACTTTTTAAAATTACGTGCCATTTGTGAACAGATATAAAAAAGCAAAACTTAGAAACTATACCACCATTCAAAGGAATAAGGTGATCTGTCAAGAATAAATGAATACGTATATTTTAATTTTTTAATGTAGAACTGAATACTAATATTCCTTTAGTAAAAATACCTATTAATTAGTAATAAGTTATAGTATAGCACATGTAAATTTGTGTGTGTGCATGTGTGTATAATACAAAACTGATGCTGGTGGTTCTCATTGGAGGATTAGAGAGAGAATAGAGGAGAATCTTACTTTCTATATATTATTGTATGATACCATTTTTAATGACCACAGATTATATTTATAATCAGGATAAATATTAAATGTCCTATAATAGGGTGCTAATTCTCCTGCTGATAAAATAAGAGGGTCTGGGAATTAAGAGAGTATAATGTGAATGGTTCTTTTCACTGTTACACCTAATTACTCAGTAGTAAAATGTTTCCCTGTCACCCCCATGATTTTGAACTCTTCTGGCTTAAATGTCATATTTCCCAATGGATGGCTACTTCCCCTATGACAAAAGGATTTCCCTGAACTAAAAGATGAGTCAGCCACCGAGTCACTTTGGGGCGCTCATGCTACTGACCTCGTAGACAAAGAGATGCCCTTCTCTAACTTGAGTGAATGACCTTGATTAGCAAGCAGAAGTAGAGTTACTGGTACAGACCCTGCACATGAAGAGTATTTAAAACCCAGGGAATCCCCTAGGCTGTCTCCAGTACTTCTACATCCAGTAATAAAGACCGATGGACGACCACAGCAACCCTATACAGGCAAAACCAGTAAGAGCTCAGGCGCTTAAGGAGGGAAGGCTCAGGTCACTCCACCAGAAACAGTACTCTGACCACTGAATTGCTGGCTGAGGACAAATTGATACCAAAAACTGGTAGTGGACAAAGGAAGTTGTAAATACCAACTATATTCTCCTGACTTATTGTAAGAAGGATAACTCTAATAGCTCTGCATATTTTAATTTCTTGCTTTGTTACGTATAGTTATATGGACTGACCGATTTTCTGTTTCTTTTCTCCTATTTCTGTGAGGTGATGGTTGACTATAATTTAATTTTGAGGTTATTGGATATCAAGATAGGTTTGTAGCTGAACTGGAAAAGGAATGAACATCTTTAAAGACGGATATGGTGTTTAATGGGATCTGGGTCTTTTCTTTGGGGAGAGGGTGTATTTTATTTGTATGGGGGATGTTTGCATAACCTTAGTTGGGAGTAAGTTATTGCTACTGTACACAGCTTTTTGGAAGAGTCCACGTGCATAAAAATTTGTTTATGGATATGGGGTAGGAAAAGGTTTAGACTAACAGATTTGTTTAACTCTCAACTCTGACTTCATACTTTTTTCCTATTGGGAGATATTATAAAGCTAGTAACTACATTTCTCAGACTCTTGCAGCTAGGATTCTGGATGTACCATTTAACACAATGGTATGAGCTTTTTTTGAAGGCAGAAGAAAGAGAGATACCATCTTTCTGTAGTAAGGTGGACAGACAAGCAAGCTCTAAAGTGTGGGGGTTTTGCAGTGGCCAATGTCATGATCAGCTGCATGGGTGGGGGGTGGGGGAAGCAGCAGTCACTTCATCCTGGGATTGCATCACCGGTGCTCGAAATCAAAATCAAAGTTCCAATGAAATACCATGACTCTGACCCCTCCAGCACCTACACCTATTTTATAAACAACCTATTTCTATATTAAATCCTTTCATGTTTGGAAAGCCTAGAATATTTTCTGTTTCCTGAATTTCCTAAAGCTCAATTGATGTAAAACTCTAAAGTTACACTTGTACCTTTTCAAAAAGAGGCACATAAAAGGATGCTCCCTTCAACATTGTTTGCAACAGTGACCTCCATGTCTAATAACAGGGGAGTGGTGAATAAATTAAGGTACATCTGTACTATGGGATGCAGCAGTTTAAAAAAATGAAGTGAATCTGTGCGTATTGACATGAAACAAGTTCTAGGACATATTGGCCAGTTAAAAAAGGAAGTTATGGAATACTTTGTGCCACATTAAACACACTAAACATGCATATTCTAAATATTGCATATACAAAACATGGTTTGGGTATATATACCATGCATCACCACATACTTGAAAGAATATAAACCAAATTCACAATAGCAGTGACTTCTTTGGAAGGGACTTGCATTGACCATAAAATTAAAGGAAGACTTTAATGTTATGCAGAATGATTGAATTTTTAGAATTAGAATATATACCTTGGAGTTCCTGCTGTGGTACAATGGGATTGGCAAGCGTCTCTGGAGCACTGGACACAGGTTCGATCCCCCGCCCGGCACAGTGGGTTAAGGATCTGGCATTGCTGTAGCTTTGGCATAGGTCACAACTGTGGCTCAGATCTGATGTGTGTCCTAGGAACTTCATATGACATGAGGCGGCTGAAAAAGAAAAAGAGAATTAGAATATATTCCTGTATTACTTGATGATTAAAGAGAACTTTTAAAATTTCAAAAATAAAAAAGAAAATTAAAAAGAAATACAAATTAATAGTAATTAATTATAGCTGTGAAGAGTAAAGCAATTATAAACATTTTAAATATAAAAATGTGCAATATTTTGAAAATACGTGGAGGTACTTGAACAAAATCTAGGAAGGGACTGAAGAAAGAGGGATATAAAGATTAGCTTTCATCTTCTTTAGAAAGGAGAGGGAAATAGAGTGGGTAAGAATGCATAGGTATTAGTTTGTTCTTGAGAATGACCGAGAAATTTAAGTGCAAATATATACTTAATGTAAAGGTAGCCAATAATAGAATAATAATTGGCCATTTAACTTTCAGATCACTTGGAAAGGGGGTCAAAGGAAACTTAATCAATACAACAAAAGACAGCAAGGGAACAAAAGAAACTAAAACAGATAGTAAAGAGATGATTTTAAGGGAAAACATAGAACAACAAAATGGGCTCAAGAGCATATCAATTTTGCATAGTGGACTAACCAGGAAAGAAACTGAAAAGGTTAAAAATAATACAGTAATGATGAAAGAAAAAGCAATAAACCCACATGGTTTTACAACAATCCCAACCATAATTCAAAACAAAACCTACTTAGAACTTTTTAAAACTGATGCTAAAATTCTACTTAAAGAATAATTTGGAATGAGCAAAGACATATTTGAAAAAGAAGATTGAAAAGACTTTACCATATACGGTAACATATTATAAAACCACAGAAATTAAACCAGTTAGATTCCGACTCAGGGATAGACACATTTCATGAAAAAAATAGAGATTAAAGAAATGGATTGAAGATATTATGGTATTTATAGTCAGAATAGAAATAACAAATTCGTTGAACAAAGACGATTTAGAGAAAAGCATTAGCATTCTATGTTAGGATTTACATAAACCTTTAAGTGTAAAAAAATCATAAAGCAGAGTTGCTGTCATGGTGCAGTGGAAATGAATCTAAGAACCATGAGGTTGCGGTTTTGATCCCTGGCCCTGCTCAGTAGGTTAAGGATGCAGCATTGCTGTGAGCTGTGGTGTAGGTCACAGATGTGGCTTGGATCTGGCATTGCTGTGGCTGTGGTGTAGGCCAGTGGTTGTAGCTCTCATGGGACTCCTAGCCTGGGAACCTCTGTATGCTGCAGGTGCTGCAGCCCTAAAACGCAAAAAAAAAAAAAAAAAAAAATCATAAAGCGATATTGATTCATAATATTAGAATTCTGGACTGGGAAAAACCATGCTAGACATAGCAAAGGAAAAAGGAAAAGACTGAACTTAGACGATTTACAAATTAAAATATCCTATAAAGTTACAAAACAAAGATAGCTCCATTTCTCTCCTGTACTTTCCTTCATATGGAAGAATAAGGGCTTTGTATAGAGGATTTGGAAGATCATTTCAGGCTCTGAAACGATAATTCTCAAACATGCATATGATTGTACTTCAATTCTGTCCATGTCTGCATTGCACTGCATATAATGTAAGCTCCTTGAATCATATTTTTAAATACATCCTTCTAATCTCTGGCTTTTGATTGGAAAGTTTTATTTACATTCAGCATAAGTGTTGATTAAGTAGGATTTCTGTCTGTCATTTTTTCTCTCTCTCTCATGCCTTTCTTCTCTTGTATCTGCAACAAAGAATACAGGCTTTACAGGATTAGTTCAGGAAAGTTGATAAACAAATAAAACACAAGAGCAGCAACTACAGCCAACAGCAATGATGACAGTCCTATAGGGCTGAAGGGTGATCTAATTAATGGAGTTGCCACTAAAGTCTTTGCTGAGCTTGCTAATGATTGAACAGAGATCCTCCTAAACGGCAATAAGTCTGTCAACATTTGTCAAAGGGTCCAGGGTTTATTACAGCGTATCTTCCGTGCTCCAGGAGTTTATAACTCTGCTTTAATGTTAACTTCCTACTTGCACAATCTCAAAGTAAGGTAGAGGCAAGAGCCTGGGGCCTTCTCAGGTCTTTCCCAGATGTGAGCACAGCCCTGCATGTGTAGGGCCTTCTAGATTGCCAGAAATATGTAGAAGTTTTCCCTAGTGCTTTGTGGACATCTTGTTCCCATGCTTTTTCTTTAAAGTTTCTTGGATCAGTCCCTTGCGTATCCTAACCTGTGTCCCCATCTCAGGTAGTTGTGATGTTAAATGATTTCCACTGATTGTTTTTGACAAACACCCTGGGGATAGGCTGTTCACACAGAGCAAGTTCTGAGTCCAGTCAAATAAAGACAAATCTTGAGAATGGGGCTGGAGCAGTCAGACAGATCAAATAGTAACGATTTTCCCTCTCCCAGGAGAGAGCTTTGGGGGCAGCTCCAAACTTGTCTGCTCTCTCCTGTGGCTGCTAGGCTGCTGGTTTTCACAGTTGCCATGGTTACAAGGCCTTTGGCTTTCAAGGCTACTGTGGAGCTGGGGAGAAGGGGAGAGAGCAAGTTACAGTGCCTCACCTGTTTTTCTTGCATATCTTGATGTTCCTTGGATTGTTGTAAACATTTGGTTACTTTCCAGAAAGTTCTGAAAAAAAATTATTTTTGATCATTTTTCTTCTGACTGATTTTATGGAGGAGTGGTTTTTTGAGATCCTCGCTCTCTCAGTTCTTGAGAAGCCAATGTGCTTCTGCCATTTACTTTTAATTTGGTAACTTATTGATTTATAGAAGTTTCCCATTTAAGTTTTTAATTGATTCTGAGTATAAGTCTTTGGTCAAATACATGCCTTGTGAATATCTTCCCTTGGTTTGCATCTTATCTTTTCACTCTGTAGATCTAATCTTGTACTTTGATGCTTACCTGAATGATTTTGTTATGTAAAGAGGAGTAAACACTTGGGTTCACCTGCCAGATCATCAAGAGTTATCTACTGGCTCAAGTACAAAGGGATGGGAGGTGGAAATTCATGTCACTGAGCTATGCAACATGATTAAAATTCTTTATATCACATTGTTTTATTTTTTTACTTGTATTACTTGGTTATAAAAATTGAATAACATAGAAATAATGGAGAAAATATAAAATTTTCTCCTACCTCTCTTCTATTCATGACTGAATCTCAGTCATCAACACTGAATGGATCCTTCCTAATCCTTTCCCATGAATTTACACAGACACACACCCACACACGTTTAGGTCATGAAATTTATAAATGGGATCATACTAGTTCTATGTTTTGTGACTTGATGATTTTCTATTATTGTTATTTTAAAAGCTATAAACTGTTCAATAGTAGCAGAAATACTGTTTTGCTGAAGATTTAGATTGCTTCCAATTTTCCATGCCAAGAAACAATACTGGAACATCTTTGTAGATAAGTTTCTAGAATTACATGTAAATATTTCTCAAGACTTGAGTCCCCAAAACAGAATGCCTGGGCCAAATGATGGAAACTGTCTATCATTTATATTGAGCGGCAACTTGCCTTGCAGAAACACTGCATCAGGATACACTTTCACCTGTAGTTTATTGAAATGTGTCTTTTCTTGCATCCTCATCAAGTAGTGGAGATAAGCTTTTTCTCTAATTTTGACAGGTGAATGGCTAAAATATATCTAAAGGTTTTAATCTGTGCCTCCTTTATTACCTGTGACATTGAGAATCTTTTCATTTGTCCCTTTTTATCTCCACTTCCATGAATTGTTTATTCTTGTCTTTCAATTATTTTAATTGTTTTCTTATTGATTTGTATTTTCTCTCTAAATATTCTGAATACTAATCCTTGACTATTAAATATATTGGCAATATTTTCTCAGCTTTGTTGCTCATATTTTAACTCCACTTATGCTGTCTTTTTATATTGACTTTTTAAAAAGAGATTGTCTGCTTTATCTTTGGGTTTCTCAAATTTGTGTCTTGTTTAGGAAGGTCTAACTCACTATAAAATATTTTCCTGTATTTATTCTAAACATTTTATAATTTTGTTTTCTCATTTTCATAGAGAGTGATAAATTGCCTTCCAAGAGGAATTTCTTTTTCCCTGCATCTCTTGTAAATGTATAGGCTTTAGCATGACCCTAGCTTTATGCTTTTTCAAAAGTGTGGGAAATTATCCAGTAATCATTTATTAAATTATCCACCTTTTATCACATATTTGAAATGCTGCCTGTATCAAAACTAAATTCTTATGTTTATGGGAATATGTCTTGCAAGTCCTGTGTTTCACTGATTGCTATCTCTATTTCTATGCCACTACCTCACTGTTTTATTTATTATAGCTTTATGGTATTTTTTCCTGCATGACAGTGACAATCCACCCTTTTCCCTATTCTTCTTCTTTATAAATGTCTTTGCTATCCTTGTGCACTTTTCTCTCTCATGTGATACTTAGAATAAGCTTCAATTTCTAAGAGAAATTGTGATGGAATTTTTATTAGTATTATATTTAATTAATGAATAAATTTGTGGTAGGTAGATTTGATGTCTTTATAATGTTGGATAGTCCCACCCAGGAGATATCTATTTATACCTTGATGTATGTCCTGTAAATTTCGTTTATTTTATTCATATAGTTCTAACCTTTCTTAGTATCTTATGAGTTACAAATTGTAGATGACATTGTTTTTGGTTTGGGTTTTTTTTTTGGCCGTGTCTGTGGCATGCAGAAGGTCCCAAGGCTAGAGATCGAACCCATGCCATAGCAGCAACAATCCTGAACCACTAAGCCACCAGGGAGTTCTGGCACTGTTTTATTTATTATATTTTAAACTGGTATTGGTAGATACCATCAATTTTGCATGTTCTTGTTTCCAACTACATTTGTTAATTCTCTTATAAATCCTAATAGTTTTCCAGATCATTTACTTGATTTTTTCTTGATTTATTCTAATAATTAGAACCTCCATAAAATATTGAATAGCTACAGTAGCAATGGTTATCCTTTGTCTTTGCCAGTTATAGTGGAAATGGCTTTTAATGTTTCACCATCAGGTTTATTTTGGAAATTAAGAAATTTTCTGTCTATTTTTTTATAAAGAGTGTTTTTAATAATCATTATCATGATTGAGGATCGAATTTGGTCTCTCTTTTCATTTGCTAATGTAGTGGATTAGATTAATAGGTCCTCTGATGTTGAACCACCTCTCTATTCATGAGATGAAACCTACCTACTTGGGCATCATGTATTTCTTAAATATCATTAGATTTTATTTCTTAATATTTTATTTATGTACTCGCAGCTATACATTCAAATTGGACTATAATTTTCTTTTATTTGAGTACCACGCCTATCCAATTTTTATATCAGGGTTATGCTAGCTATATAGATAAAAAAGAGAGCTTCTCCTTTTCTTTCTTAATACTCTTTAACACTTTAAAATAGTAATTATCTGTTACTTGAAGATTTCACAGAACTCATCCATAAACTGGCCTGTTGCCCTTGGGAGGTGTTGATATTTATCTCTTTTTCATTATTTACTATAGTTTATGACCTAACCAAATTTTCTTTTTGAGCCAATATTTTTTTAGATTATCATTTATTTCACCTGGATATTCCAGCTTTGAGTGCTGTCAAGTAGATAGACAAAGAAACAAAAAATGAAACATTTTGAATAAATGGACTAATGAACATTTCCTTATTTGGATTAAAGATGACATCGTTTCTTTCTCCTTTACAATGGGAAAAAAAAATCCCTGTTTAGATAATACTTGGAGGAGCTATGATTCAAACCACATATCTCTACTGAGCAACATATAAAGCAAAGCAATCCAGTTTCAGCTGTGTCCTGCTCAGTACTAAACTGTGTTCACATTGTCATAAGACAAATCTGTATATGTGGATTATGTAGTTTCTTACATTTCAGATGAAAAATTAAACCCTTCAGTCACTGAGAAATAAGTGAAAAGCGCTTGACAGTAGTGCAGACATTGAGACCCCTGACAGTGATGAACGCAGCCTTAGAGATAAGGATGTGTCAGTAGAGTCATGTGCTCCGAGAGCATGTGGCGGGAAGTTCCTGCCATGGTGCAGTGGGTTAAGAATCAGACTGCAGCGTCTTGGGTCTCTGCAGAGATGTAGGTTCAGTCCCTGACCTGACACAGTGAGTTAAAGGACCCCGTGTTCCCCCAGCTGTGGTGTAGGTCACCGCTGTGGCTCAGATTCAATCCCTGGCCTGGGGACCTCCATATGCCACAGCTGCAGCCACAAAAAATTTTTAAAATAAAAGTTCTGGTTAACATAGCACATCCTCGAACCACTTGCAGAACAACCAAAGACAACATGGGCTGACTTCCTGGTTACTCACGTAGTAGCCCCTATCTGTCCACCATTTCCCAGGTGCAGGGCTGTCCACCCACTCCCTCCCAGCTGCAGGGGTGTGGCCCAACCAAACCAGTCAAGCTAATGCCATCTACTCTGCTGAGATTGGTTCTCAGGTAACCAGGCTGAAAGCAAATCATCCCACAGCACTTGTCTGTAACATTTATGGGGTTGCACTGTTGGACCCCTGCTCTGGTTTTGAATTATACTCTTGTGTCTGTACCTCTAGGGTAATTTTTGTATAGCCACACCAGCAGAGTTCAGCATCAGGCTTTACTAGTGGTATCTCCTGCTTCTTTGGGAAAGAACATGACAATTTCCTAGTCTCCTGGGCTCAAGCACAGGCTTCAGAGGCAACAACTCCAGATAAATAAGAACACAGGCATCTGATTTCAGGCATTATCTTGGTGAGATAGGGATTTTACTCTGGGTATTTAGAGATGGGATTCTGGGGGTCTAAAACATGCTTAAATTCTTTCCAAGATACAGTGCATTTTTCTGGGAGAGAGTTGATTAATTTTATTGGATTCTCCAAGAAGTCAATGAATTAAAAAATGTTAGTGTATTACTGAGATTGCCCAGAGATACAGAACCAATAAATCAGATAGAGAGGTAGGTAGGTAGGTAGGTAGGTGGGTAGGTAGGTATATAAAGATATTGATATCGATATAGATATAAAATGAAGAAATGGGGAGTTCTGGTTGTGGTGCAGTGGAAACAAATCTGACTAGTATCCATGAGGATGTGGGTTCGATCTCTAACCTTGCTTAGTGCGTCAGGGATCTGGCGTTGCCGTGAGCTATGGTTTAGGTTGCAGATGCGGCTCAGATCCTGCATTGCTGTGGCTGTGGTATAGGCCAGCAGCTGTGGCTCCAATTCAACCCCTAGCCTGAGAATTTCCAAATGCCAGGGGTGCAGCCCTTAAAAAAAAAGCAAAAAAGTTTTAATTAAAAAATAAAATGAAGAATTGGTTCATGCAATTATTAAGGCTAATAAATCCTACAGATCAAATGTCTGCAAACTTGAGACCCAGGAAAGCCACTGAGGTAATTCAGTCCAAGCCAAAAGCCTGAGTATCAGGGGAGCCAATGATATAAATCCTAGTTCAAGAAGATGAAATGTGATGTCCCAATCAGTGAGGCAGGAAGAAAAGGGGTGGGAGCAAATTCCTCCTTCCTCTGCCTTTTATTCTATTCAGTTCATCAACAGATTGTATGATGCCCAGCCCCTTGGGGAGGGCAGTCCACTACAGTGAGGCTATTGATGCAAATGCTAATTTCAACCAGAAACACTGTTTAGTCTGGAACCCATGGTCCAGTCAAGTTGACACATAAAATTAACCATCACATTAAGAACCTTTGTAGAAGGAATTATGGGCCATTTTTCTTGAGTTCAGGCAAAACGGCAGAAGCAGTCATCCAAAGCAGGCAAGATTCAGGAGAGCAGAGGCATGTCTGTACTGCACGTAGGAGACAGGATGTAAATCTCAGCCATTCTGCCAGTGGTTCTCAATTTTGGCTGCACTCTAGGATTTCTGCACTGGGGAGCTTACAGAAATCCTTGACACCCAGAGAAAGGCCCTGTAAGTTGACTAAGATCACACTGTGTGATATATCCAGGTTGGAGGTGTTTGTGTTTCTGTGACTTAAGGATTCTCATCAAGAGAACCTTGAGCACGTTTAGCCAAAGAGGTCAAGTTTCCTTCTTCAGTTCTGCAACCCCACAACAGATCAGATCACAGTTCCTCAAGGAAAAAAAAAAAATCCCCTTCCTTCCAAGTAGATAGAGTCAGACAACTTATACTTCTAAAGGTTATTACTTGGGAGAATAATTACTTGTGGTGGAATTAAAATTCCATATTTACGCACAGATGCCAAAGTCTTACCTGCTCAGGACTTAAAGGATAACATTACACGTGTACTTGGTAATACCCTTGAATGGCATTTAGAAAGCGCTGGATGTTTCCTGCTAAAAAAATAGCCTGGTATTTATGTTGGGGCTTACCTGATATAAATACCCAGGACTTTTACCTATTCCCCATGAAGATTTCCACACAATCTGAAAGTTTAAAACCTTACGTTTTCTTGGTATTCATCCCAAATTTTCCTATTTCATTTCATCCCATTATTTCCAATGGCAGCCCCTTGTATCACATTATCGGAACAAATAACTTATCTAAGCAACACATTATTTCAGAGAGAACTCATTCCTAGCAAAAGCATGTATTCCTAAGATTTCCATTATCTTTGCAGCCTATGAAAAATGATCACTGTAATTAGGCATAGTCACTCTTTAATTTTTATTAGCGATCTGTAAAGTAAACTGTAGAAACACAAAATATCCAAATTGGGACACAGTCTAAACATAAGGCATGTTAGCAATATATTTTGGTAAAATATTTAAAAGGGGTTTATTGCTTAGCTGTTTTTAGCATTTATCTTAATTATTTAAAACCCTATTTTTTAAAGCATTAAATAATGCCTCCTGCAAATCCTCTTTTGGCTTGAAGGTAAGGAGGCATTAACGTTTTTTGCAGATGCAAAGAAAAGCTTGAAATGAACTGCCTATTCCACATTAGTGGGTAGTACCTACTAATGAGGTACTACCCCAGGTACATCTCTAGAAATTTCCCAACAACAGACAGTAGCCAGTTTTGATCTATGGTTTCATAAGGACAACAACAATGTAAGAGACTGATGATAGAGGAAATCAGAACTACAGCCTCAGAAGGAAACTCAAGAGGTCACAGAGAACATGTGTGAGCAGTCAGCAGACACCATTAGGGAAAGGAAGAATTTGGAATAGAGGCTAGCATCTTATTGACCTGCATTAAAAATGGCATCTTTTCTATCGCACACTGTATTTTAGATGTACATCTCTGAGGTGATTAACTTGAGTATTAAACTGAACTTGAAGGTAGATACACAGTGGTGTTCCCAAGGGATGATCATTTAACATTAAACATTAAAAAAATAAAAACAAAAAATTCAAGGCGAGGTCTCCAAAAGTAATCAAAGTTTCATAGATTTTCATCAAATTGCCTACTTACTCTGTAGCTCTGGTGGCTGGAAATTTTTTCCAGTAGAGATAAACACAGAAAAATCTATAATAAAGAAATGACAAGATCCACTACGGAACAAAAATAGAAGCAATTTCCAAACCAGAATATTGAAAGATCTTAGGGATTTCTTTTTTCTTTCTTTCCTTTTTTTTTTTGTGTGTATCGTTTTAGGGCCACACTCACAGCATATGAAAGTTCCCAGGCTAGGGGTCAAATGAGAGCTAAAGCTGCCAGGCTACACCACAGCCACAGCAATCCCAGATCCAAGCTGCGTCTGCGACCTACACCGCAGTTCATGGCAACACCAAATTCTTAACCCACTGAGTGAGGCCAGGTATCAAACCCATGTCCTCATGGCTACTAGTCAGGTTCACTTATACTGAGCCACAAAGGGAACTCCAGGGATTTTATTCTATATCATTATACAAAACGGAAACAATTGCAAATATAAGGTAACATAGGATTTTCCATAATTATCACAGCTAATGGTAGGGTTCATGAGCATGGCAGCATAGATCAGTGGGGATCAGCCACCCTTCCCATATTCTATACACATGAAAACTTGTCTGTTCCCTCATAAATGGTTTTTCTTGCAAAAGGAGCATATATTTTTTGTACATAATTTCTATAGTGTTCTTTTATGTATGGATACCATCCCTTTTTGTTTGCCCCAACTAAAAATGTCTTAAGATGTTAACATACTGTAAGTTGTTATTATAGTATTCACGGTACTTTTGCTCCAAAAGACCCAGACAATCAGGTTGCTGCTGTAACCCCTCTCACCTCTGGTTATGTGTCCACTTCTATTCAACAAGGCTGATGAACACGAAGAAATTAAGCATGGTCTCTGGGCTGAAGGAGCTTGCACTCTAGCAGGGGAGATAAAACATGTACATAAATAATTACGATACAAGGTCAATGGCATCCATAAAATGTGGAAGGATGTCAGAAAGGGAGCACTCACTTCCAGTGATGGGGAGGGCATCATGAGATTTACAGGGAAAGGTGCATTTGATCTAGGCATTAAAGGGCAGGGTATGACTTAAGAAGCCAGAAGAGGGGGAAGAGAAGAAGGCAGAGAAAAGGGAACAGGAGGGGAGGAGAGGATGTGGAAGCCAGGGTGCAGGTGAGAAGGCAGGGAGAAGGGAAACCCAAAAGATTCACACCTTCTAAGACCAAGAATGGAAAAACACAGAGTCCAGTTAAAAACAAGTTATGGGATAGAGTTTGCTCCTAAGTAATTGGAGTCACATACAGGCGGAGTAGGTACTGAAGACGGATAGACTGGTTGGTTGGTTGATCTGTCCATCCATTTTTTGGTTGGTTAAAAAGTTTGGTTAAGACATCTTTACTTCTATCTATTTCCTTCTTCCAGCTTTGTGTGTCCTCACTCTAGTAACCCATAAACTACTGGTTTTATTTGTTTGCTTACCTGACTCTCTTCCTGGACCAGGAGCTCTCTGAGGGCTGGGCTGGCTTCATCTCCCTCTTTGTAGCCACAGAGCCCAGCATGGAGCTTGGCACATAGGTGTCTGTGGATGAATGAACTCCATGCTGTAGGAACCTCTCTGAAGAACAGTCGTCTGGTTAGGTTCAGGATTTTGCGGTTAGTGACCATGTCTAATCACTAACAAAAAAGTAAATCAGGACAGCGGCTCAGCAAGCCACCTGGACAGTCGAACCCACTGCTGGAGTCCACCCCTGCCACTTCCTCAATTTGAGTGAGACTTTGCACAAATACTTACCTGAAAAATATACATTATTTTTATTGGTAAAATGAGCATAATAATATTTACCTCACTGGATTATTATAACGATTAAATAAACTAATGTATGCTAGACCCTTAGCACCTTGCCTGGGACATAGTAAGTACTTAATTTTTATATGTTATCTTATTATTTACCATTAAACACAGCTTGTTGGGAGTTCTCGTTGTGGCTCAGTGGGTTAAGAACTTGGGCTAGTATCCATGAGGATCCGGTGTTGCCACAAGTTGCGGTGTAGGTTGCAGATGCAGCTTGGATTCTGCATTGCTGTGGCTGTGGTGTAGGCCAGCAGGTGCAGCTCTGATTTGATCCTTAGCCTGGGAACTTCCATCCATATGCCGCAAGTGTGGCCATAAAAAGAAACAACAACAAAAAAAAAAATACAGCTTGTCAATGACACCTGGAAAGTTCCTCAAGATGTCTGTGTGGCATTGGTATTATGTTCAGGGCACAGGGGCTGGATAATAACTGCTTTATTTTAGAATCTAAAATGGTACCGGCATGATTCTCTTTCTGGTGGGTATTTCTTTTCCAATTTTGTTTCGTTTTTTAAAGTTTTATTGAAGTATAGTTGATTTGCAATGTTTTGTTAATTTCTGCTGCACAATAAAGTGATTCAGTTATACATGTACACATATCCATTCTTTTTCAGATTCTTTCCTCAAATAGAATATTAAGTAGAGTTCCCTGTGCTATACAGCAGGTCCCTGTTGACCATTCGTTCCATATACCACAGTGTGCATATGCCAGTCCCAAACCCCCAGTCCCACACTCTCCACTCACCTGATCCCTTTGGTAACCATAAGTTTGTTTTCAAAGTCTAGGAGTCTGTTTCTGTTTTGTAAATAAGTTTACTTGTATCCTTTTTTAGATTCCACATGTAAGTGATATATGTTTGTCTTTTTCTGCCTGACTTACTTACTTCACTTAATATTATTATCTCTAGTTACATCCATGTTGCTGCAATACATTATTACATTCTTTTTTATGGCTGAGTAATAATATATATCACACATCTTTTTAACCATTCGTCTGTTGACAGACTTTTAGATTGCTTCTGTGTCTTGGCTATTGTAAACAGTGTTGCAATGAACATTGGGGTGCATGTATCTTTTCAAATTATGGTTTTCTCCAGAAATATGCCCAGGAGCGGAATTGTTAGATCATATGGTGGTTCTATTTCTAGTTTTTTAAGGAACCTCCTTACAGTTTCCAGAGTGGTTATACCAATTTACATTTCCTCTGATGGGTATATTTTTTTATTTTAAAATTTTGACATATGACACACACATATACATAGAAGAATGCATAAACATACAAATATACAGTGCAATATATAATTATGTAGGAAATATACTTGTAGCCAATGTCCAAAATATAAAATGGAAACTTTGTCACTTTTCTGGATATTCTGTGACACTTCCTAATCAAAACCCTGTTTCTCTCTCTGGAGGTAACCAGTGCCCTGATTCTTAAGGTAAGCGGTCTTATCCTAGCTCTCTTAGTGTCCCTTTATAGTTTTATTCCCCATGAAATGTCATTTCTCCTATTTTTCAATTTTATATCCATTAGAAACATACGGTATGCATTCTTACGTGCCTTGCTTCTTTTGATCAATACTCTGTTTGTAAGCTTCTTCCCCACCCCACCCCCACAAAAAGCTCTACCTTCTCCTTTAATGCTGTTGTAAGAATTGCAGAGCGCTAATGGATGAACTACAATTTATTCAACCACTTAGTATTTATGGCCATCTTACCATTAATGGACATCTGGTTCATTGACAGTTGAAGACTAATATCAAAATTCTGCTTAGAACATTTTTATCTGTCTCCTGATACACAAATGTGTGCATTTCTCTAAGGATATACCCAGGAGTGGGATTGCTGTGTTGTGAGGTATGTGTACTTCCAATTTTACTGGAAAATGCAAACTGTTTTCCAAAGTAATCACATTAATTTCTACGTCGGCCAACAGTGAATGAAAGCTCTCTTACTCCACATCCCAGCCAACACTCATTATCAGGTTTTTCATTTTGTCGCTCTGGTGTTTGCAGTGGGATCTCAGCTTGTACTTTCTTATTATTAATGAACGTGAGCATCTTGGCACATTCCTGCTGTTTGGATTCCTTTTTGTGAAGTTTTATTCAAGTCTTTTGCTCATTTTTTTCATTGAGTCATCTGTCTTTTCCTAATTGATTTGTGTATACAAGTTCCATGTTGATTAAGTGTTGCAAAATATCACTTCATTTTGTGGTGTGTATTTTCACATTCTTTGTGGTACCTTTTCATTGAGTTTAATTTCAATGTCGTTACAGTCTTTTCTTTTTCTTGCATATGAAAACCTTGCCCGATGGCATGAGGATAGTTATAATCAGATAAGCACTTTAAAATGTGCCTTGATCACATTCAAGTTTATAACCCACATGAAATTCACTTTTGTGTATGATGTGAGGAAGGGGTCCGATTTCATTCTTTTCCCACTGAGACACAAGTTACCCTAGAACTGTTTAATGGGAAGACCAGCATTTCCCCAGCTGTTCTGGAATACCTCTTTTGTCATAAATCCTATCAATGTATGCATGAGTCTGGTTGGGGTATCCCTATTCTTTTTCCAGAGTCTGTTTGTCTGCAACAATACCACACAGTCACAACTGGGATCGCTTTATAAGTCCTAATATTTGGTAGAACAAATCCTCTCTCCTGTTCCTTTTCTTCAAATATGGCTTGATTATTCTTAGGATTTTTTTATTTCTTTATAAACTTTACTATCAGCTGGCCAATAGGAAAATCAGTGCACTGGGATTTTTTTTGGGATTCCATTGAATATGTAGATTTATTTGGGAAAAAATAAATCTTTAGGATATCAAGTACATGGTCCATGTACATGGCATATCACTCCATTTATTTAGACATTCCTTAATTTCTCCCAATAAAGTTTTAAAAGTGATTCTTACAGAGTACTTATACTTTTTTTGCTAGCTCTTTCACTAATGTAAAAGTCAGGGTTCTTTTTACAGTATGTTTTCAGATCATTTATAACATCTGATGTTTACTGGGCCCCTTCCGTTCTCCAGATATTATACTAGCCAGTTCAAATATATTATGTGGTATAATCCTCACAAAAACCTTAATACCTTCTCCTACTATTATACCCATTTTACTTATGAACATACTGATGCTCAAAAGCGTTAACTACATCCCTCAAGATCTTACAGTAAATAAGCAGCCACATCAGAATTTGGACCCAGGCCCATCTGACTCCCAAATCACGCTATGCTACTACCTCAATGGGAGAAGTGCCCTGAGGGAATTGAATGTATGTCAGATATACTTTGAAGGGTAGGAAAGATCAAGGACATGGGGCACCGACCGGGGAAAGTGTAGGGAGGGGAGGGATCCCAAGCATTCAGGAAACTGAAGTAAGATGTTGAGGTGAGCAATGATAGGGGATCACATAAAGTAGGTAGGTGCTGAAGACAAACATGGCTTGAGCTGCCATTTTTCTTAAGGTAAGAAAACGTCAGTCATTAGCCTGGGAGCTCATGGGGGTCAGGTCTGCTTCAGGGGCATCACTCCTGGAGACACAGAGGCCATATTAGCAGTTTATATTTCCAATTGCTATTTTTAAACTGAATTTTATTACCCCATTTTCCAGTCTCTTTCACCTGGTACCTTTCATTCAGATTTTCATCTTGGCATATGTATTCTCCCTAATGCTTATGGCTGTTTACTCAAGCCAATTTCGAGGCTAATTTTGGGAGAACTCATCTATGTTGAATACAGAGGACACATGAGAACATGCCTTTTATAGAATATTTTATGATCAAAAATTCTTTGATATACTTCCTAACTATCCAACTGCATTTTTAAAATGTAGTTAAGAATGCAACTGGCCAGGAACGCTCAGAAGCAGGATGACAGTACAGATGGTCCAAGATTCTTAATGGCTGATGCTAGACTTCAAAATGAGGCTGTTTGCTAGTGCTGATCTGCCTGCCTCTTGAATTCCTCAGAAAATGCATGTTGCATTGTAGTTGATTGTGAAGAGAGATAGCTGTACAAGGTGAGCAGCCATTCATTGCAGCTTTGGAATAATTGGCCTCCCTCCATTGTTCAGTTCATAATAGCTGCAATAGCTCAGTGCTAAAATAGATCCAATTATGTAGAAAAATATTAAAGGAACAGCAAGTATTTCCTCAGCTACCAGACCTTGCCTAGAAAGTAAGCAAGGATATTTTTTTTCTTTTAGTCTATGACTGTACATAAAATACAGAAACCCAGAAATAAAAATACAGAAGAAAACTCTCATTTCACATAGATTCAGACAGTACTGAAAACCACAAAAGTTAAGCTACAGTGGGATATGGGAAGATCATAAAAGTATGAGGCATGATTAGCTTTATTAATTTAAGGCCTTTGATGTGTATTTTATCTCATGGTAAATTATGTCATCCGAGATAAATGCTACCAACAATGTCAGAAATTTCAGCATTAATGTACTTTGTAAATTATTTGTCTCAAAGAAAATTAAGCTTTTTTCCACATTTTGCCCCAATTTTAGTATCTCCTTTTATGAGTCATTTCTAATTTCACTTGTCAATTGTTGGCTTCCTATTTGGGGAGAGTTCTTCAGTTCTTTTGATTGTCCTTTCCATAGCTCTTCCACGTGAATTTAGCCCTATCTTATCATATTTTTTTCAATTTTTAAATTATTGTTATGAAATTAGGAAGATACTTTCTTAGAAAAATTATGTTACTGTTAGGTCCTCTGGCCAGTTCTTGAAAACACAACTATTTCTTGCAAATTGTTGCTGGAATGTAGCTCCAATAATACCCCAGGGTCTATATACCATTTCTGTGTGTGTGTGTGTGTGTGTGTGTGTGTGTTTTAGGGCCACACCTGTGGCATTTGGAAGTTCCCAGGCTAGGAGTCAAATCAGACTGTAGCTGCTGGCTTACATCACAGCCACAGTAACTAGGGATCTGAGCCACTTCTGCAACCTACACCACAGCTCACAGCAACACCAGATCTTTAACCCACTGAGCAAGGCGAGGGATTGTACCCAAGTCCTCGTGGTTACTCATTGGATTCTTTACTGCTGAACTACAACGGGAACTCTGAGTCTATATACCATTTCTTACAATCAGGTCATGGGAAATAGATTCCTTCTTAAGCTGAGATGTCAGATTAGCATTTTCTTCCTCTGCCGCAGTGGGACTTGGAGCTCCCCTTCATCTGTCCCTTCTACCTTCTACCTTCTGAGGTCTGATGATGGTAAGACTTCTCTAAGCCGGGACACCTAGGGTGGCTTCTGTAGGCCATTGTAGGGGCTCCAGCCAGCAGGACCAGTGGTGGGCTGCTGGGAAATGTGGAAGATGAGGCAGTGCCTTGGGTGGGAGTTGGGGGAAGAGGCACAGCTTCAGCGTCTAGTTTCTGGATCAAGGCTTTCTTTCCATATTCTGATTTAGCCCGGGTTTTGCCTTCCTCTGCCAATGCTTTGTTCTGATACTGTTCACAAACAGCGGTCCCCAGTCTCTCCTGTCCTTGCCGCCACCTGTTGCCTCTACCTAAGGTGGCATTCCTCCTTCACCAAATATGAATAAGATCAACCAACTGTCTGCTTCCCTCCTTCAGTCTGCATGAAGGACATGAGCCCCTTGAGATGTTCTTAAGGATTCTGACCACTGGAGGTGATTAGGAAACACATGGGTGATAATGTGATTCCTTCTTGCTGTCTGTCCTCTGTTCTCCCAGGAGGAGAAGATCAAGTCTTCTGAAGGGAAGGGAAGGGAAGATCAAGTCTGCAGCCCATGTGACCAATGAATCTTGCACAGAAAGGCTCGGGTCAGAGTTCTCCCACCTCACAGAGTTTGAAACAAAAGCTTTCCGCGAAAATTTTTTCACTAAAGGAGCTAAGAACTGCCCTCTTACAGGAACATATGAAGGATGAATTAGGGTAATGTGGGTAAAAGTACTTAGCACAGTGCTTGGCACATATAACGTCTTTAAAAAACGGTCACTTCTGTTCCCCTTTCCGAGTTTGGTCAAATGAGGGAAGCAGCTATTTTCGCAAAGCCAACAACCAGTTGGCAGGCTTAATTTGAAAATTAACATACTAGTATGTATTCTGCAAATCCTGTTAACAGAGGCTGTCAAATAGTAGGTCCACTGAATTAATTACACTTGACATCTTTAACAAGTAAGCACAGATGGCAATTTGTAGTCAATGGTAATCTCAGATCAAACTATTTTAGAGTCAAAATTTGACTTATTATGAAATAATCTTCTCAGTTTGGGGTTTTCTTCTGTGTAGAAATATTTGCTCATAAGTTTTTTGAATGTAAACAAACCCAAAAAATTAAAGCATAATTTTTTACAGTTAACAATAGAACAAAGGTAAGCTTGTTTTTGCCATAAAAAGTATTGTTTGAGGGATGAAGTTCATAATATGGGGAAAATTATAATATAAATGATGTTGTCAAGTCATATTTTTCATGCCATTACTCTTTGTTTTATGTTGTAGCAAAAAAAAAAAAAAACGAAACATAGTTTCAGAGGGATTTCTCATGGGAGTTAGAAATTCTGGACACTTCTGACTACATCAGGTTTTGTTCACTGGAAAATGGAAAACCATTTCAAAGGGGTATCATAAAGGGAATGAGGTGAAAGGAAACAAACAAAAATAGAACAAACGCATTATTGCCAGATTGTTTTGGGTTTGAATTTCAACCCACCACTCATTAGCTCCATAATGGTAGGCAATTTAAACTCTGCAAATCTTGGAGTTCCCATTGTGGCTCAGCAGGTTACCAGCCCAGCTAGTATCCATGAGCATGCAGGTCCGATCCCTGGCCTTGCTTAGTGGGTTAAGGATCCAGTGTTGCCCTGGTCACAGATGTGGCTCAGATCTGGCATTGCTGTGGCTATGGCGTAAGCTGGCAGCTGCAGCTTCAATTTGACCCCTAGCCTGGGAACTACCATATGCCACAGGTGCAGCTATAGAAAGAAAAATAAAATAAAATAAATTCTGCAAATCTTAATTTCATCATCTGTCAATGGTGAGTAATAGCTGCATTGTAGGCTATCATTGAGGATTAAGTAAACCAACTGATACACCTTTAGCTCAGTTTCTGACACAGAGTAGTAGGTGCTTAAGAATGTTAATTCCAAACCCCCTCCCTTTCCAAATAAAAAAAATATAGAAAGCATGCCTAGAATATTATAATTTACTTTTCAATAAGAAAATATCTCTGTAATGTTTAGTATGTGCCGGTCTGTCCTGAATGCTTTAAATATATTAACTCATTTAATTCTCATCACAACCTGTGAAAAATGCTATAATTATCTCTCTTCTACAGATGAAGAAACTGAGGCACAGAGGGTTAACAACTTGGCCAATGGACACAGCAGTAAATGGTGAGGACACCTTCAAACCCTGCCCATCTGGTTTGTACTTAAGTCCTACACAGCCTGTCTCTCATAGAAGAAAAAGAAAGAAAGAAAGAAAACATTCAATAGCATTCTTTGTTGTCAGAAGATAATTTCATTATCAAGAGTGAAACATAAGGGAGTTCCCATCGTGGCTGAGTGGTAACAAACTTGACTAGTATCCATGAGGATGAGGGTTTGATCCCTGGTCTTGCTTAGTGGGTTAAGGGTCTGGCATTGCTATGAGCTGTGGAGCAGGTCGCAGGTGCAGCTCAGATCCTGAGTCACTGTGGCTGTGGCGTGGGCTGGCAGCTGCAGCTCCAATTCAACTCCAGCCTGGGAATTTCCATATGCCATGGGTGCAGTCCCCCCAAAAAAGACCCCCCAAAAAAAGAGTGAAACATAAGCTATCAAAGGGATGGTCATACACAAAAACATCACTAAAGAAAATATTCCTAAATATGCCTTAAAATATTGTACCTTAAGGGATCTATGGAGCAAAGGTGGAAAATGAAGCATGAGGATGAGAAGACAGTGTGTCATGGCGATGGAGGTGAGGGATGGCAGGGCAGTAAGAACGAAGGCTAAGGCCAAGTCTGGGACATCATTACCAAACCCATCACAGCTAAAATGGTGCTTTCCCACCATTCAGGTGAGTAGAAGTAGTGGTTAGGTGGAGCTTGTCCCCAACTTGTAGAAAACAGCACCATTGCCATTGGATACCAGCCATCACTGTTTCCTTTCGGTCATGAAGGTTTCTTTAAAATAAAACATTGTCCTAATGGAGCTCTGTATCTCTAGCTTCTACCTCTATGTTGGAAAAGAAAACAGAAGAGTCTTATAGAGTCTACTCACATCCAGACCCCCCTCCAGGATGAAGGACCCTATCCCCATCCCCACCCCTACCCCTACCCCCACACTCCCACCCCTGCTGAGCATTTCACCGGCAGAAACCCGTCACCTGCCAGGCCCCTTCGGGAATTGTCTCAGCTGAAGAACCACCTCACCCAAGGTCACAACTCTTCAGGGCAGACCAATCCAATGACTCGGCAACACAGAGGTATAAGGGGAGAGTCCCCTGAGTCCACCTGGGACAGCACTGAAGTTCCAGCATCTGCAGTTCCCGTGAGGTTGGCTGAGGCTTTGCTGAGCCTGCACCTCAACCCAGCTTCTCCATCCGCCTAGACCTGCTGCTGCCCTCTCCTTCCCTTCCTCAGGTGTGGAGCCCAAGGGCACCAGTAAGCATCCTACAAACTACTCTTCATCCAGAGTCTGTTCCCCAGTAAACCCAATTTGCAACCAAATTTTTTTTTCAGGTACTATTGTGTAGGTATATATGTATCTGCCTATCTATCTATCAATCTATCTATATTTGTCTGGTAATTCCAAGTTCCAGTAATCTTAACTTCAGCAGATTTCTAGTCTCTCCCTTCTACAAAGGATGGAGGCCCTTGACTGAGTAATTAATTTGGCCACAGAGAAATGACAGCAGAAGCATCCAGGCTTGGGTCACACTTGGCAGTACCCACTGATAGAGGCATTTAATAAGTATCTCAGAAGACTGTTTGCTTGAGGACACAGACATGATACCATAGTTCCAGACTCTCTCTGGTCTGGAGATTTACCTGAATGTTAAAAAAAAAATTCTTAGTAAAATATTGTCACTGGAAAGAAAGCTGGTATTATTCCTGAATAATACCAGAAATTACAGGAATGGGCTTATGAAGAAACACATTTTTTTTTTAGTTAATTGGTGTGTGTGTGTGTGTGTGTGTGTGTTTGATTTGTTTTGTTTTAGGTGATGGAGCACTGCACAGATTTTACAAGCATATCTATGAAACAAGGCTGACCAAATTTCAGGCCTGCACATTTTTGTGGGCTCAGTGATAAAACTGAGTACTGCTATTTTAAGAAGTGATTAAGAGCAGCTTTTTTTAGATCCAAAATTTGATCGAGATTTTTCTTTCTTTTGTCAATTGTTCTCCGACAAGCGAATTCATTCTAAGTACATTAGGCTGAATGAGATTCTACGAGGCCCAGGAACACCCTTCCAGACTCCCTCTCAACAAGGGGGACAGTGTCATCTTCCAGATTAGAAAGCCCACTTCAGAGGGAGCTTGTCACAAGCCTGCTGGTAAAACCAAAAGCTGGGCAGGGTCCCAGGAGGAAGCTGGCAAGGGGCCATGACCAAGAATGCAAGCTTATGAAGTCCTGACTCATTCTCCTCCTCTACAGACTGCTGAAAACATGTGACCTCTTGGAAAACTCAAGCTGTCGATCTGTTGACATCGAGAAGAGCTTTCCTAGACTCTGCCGGTCACCTTTTCATTTGGAAGCTTGTTATCTAAGCAAAAGTGCTAATAAAAACTGACACCAGCACCTTTCTTGGAGTTTGGATGGACCAGCGTTAAAAGGTCATGACCTAATTGGAATAGTTCCTACGAATGATAGAGCCATCCGGTGTGGGAAACCATATAGGACATGAAATGCAATATTCACATTCACAACAAATACAATGCAATAGGTTCTGACATTCATAAACTCCTCTCTTGTTCACTAGGTCTAAAGAAATCAGCACACAGAAACTGACCTTGAGGCTGATTAGAGGAGTTCCTATCATGGCTCAGTGGAAACGAATCTGACCAGCATCCATGAGGATGCAGGTTCGATCCCTGTTCTTGCTTAGTGAGTTAAGGATATGGCGTTGCCATGAGCTGTGGTATAGGTTCCAGACATGGTTTGGATCTGGTGTTGCTGTGGCTGTGGTGCAGGCTGGCAGCTGTAGCTCTGATTAGACCCCTAGCCTGGGAACCTCTATATACCTCAGGTGTAGCCCTAAAAAGACAAAAAAAAAAAAAAAAAGACAGATTAGAGGCTACTCAAGACTAATATTCTCCCATTAAGGAAAAAAAAAAGTATAGATGTGATTTACTTTGGAAAAAAGCTCTGATGCACTACAGTTCTTTTTCTTTTTTACAGCCGCAAGTGAGGCATAGGGAAGTTCCCAGGCTAAACGCTGAACTGGAGCTTCAGCTGCAGGTTGTGCCACAGCCACAGCAACACCAGATGCAGATCCAAGCCACATTTGCAACCTACAACCGCAGTTTGCAGCAATGTTGGATCCTTAAACTACTGAGCATAGCCAGGAATCCTCACAGGCACTATGCTGGGTTCTTAACCTGCTGAGGCACAATGGGAACTCTGGACGCACCACAATTCTTATAAATAAGGAGATAAATATCCAGTCTTCATAAGTCTCTTTTGCATTTGGTTGGGGAGGGGAGTTAACACGAGATCTTTTCTTCAGTTACAGAGAATGCCACCAAGGGGGAGGTGGGGAGCTATTCCAAATTATGTGCAAGGCTGATGGGCATGTCCGGGTCAGTACAGAATTTCCCTGCTATTCTTTCACACTGGCCCCCAAATTTCTTTCCTAGGCTTGAACCTGCACTAATCCTGACTGTAGAGACTGGCATTCTCAAAATCTCTCTGGCAGAAGAATCCACATCGGAATAGCTTAAGACGGTCTCTGTGTTTCCATTTTCACTGTCCAGCATTTCCCAAAGGGTGACCTGTGGAATGTTAAATAGTATTACCCAATAAAATCTTCCATGGTCAGATCCATTTGAGAAAGAATGGGCTTAAAGTTTTCCTGCGGCCTAGGGGAGCAGATTCTACAACATGTTTGCTCTCCAAGCAAGAAACAAAGTATGCACTATCTCTCAAATTTATTGAACCATTTAACTTTTTTTTTCAGGGAAATACTTGTGGGGTTAGAGTCCCAAGGAATATACTGGGGGAAATTTTATGATAATTTTGGGGAAATCATGAAAAAAAACATATAGTTGTTTCCTACGTCTCTCATTTTATATCCATATTTTAAAATATTTGGTTAACTACATATATGTAGTTACTGGACAGCATGTTGGTACATGTTAAAGAAATCTAATTAACATACTGTGCATTCTGACTCAACTCAGCCTTTAGAAAAAGTCTAACTCTGTGCTCAACTCTTTTAGAGTTTCAGGAAGTTTCAATACAAGATTTCAAATAGATAATAAGTGGTATTGGTGTAGTTTTTAAGGCCCTGGTTAAAGACATCCATTCAGACAGCAAATTAGTTCATTCTTACTAAGATTCCATCACTCTGATGGAAAGAAATACCCATGTGCTTGCCCTTTCAGAGCCTCAGCCACTTTATTTGATAAAGCATTTTCTGATCTGCAGTCCCTGATAATATCTATCAACCGCCAGCAGCCAACTTTGATACCCCGCTCAAGGGTGAAGTAAGCAGCTTTGACTCGAAAAGGATCAGAAACAGTTACAAAATCGAACAAGGTCCTCCTGACATGGCAGAAAGAGGGCATAAAAAAGTAAAATATCAGAAACATGCCTTTATCAACCCACAAAGCCAGCAAGACTCTCCTTGAACACACACACACACACACCCATACACACACACACACACATAGGAATATAATATCAAGCAAGAAAACAGCTAGTGTGCAGAAACCACTTAACTAATCCTTGTGCCCAAGCTACATAATCCTTAAAATGAGCAATAGCACCGACATTAGGCAGGATTATTATAAAAATTACCTAGTGCTTGGCAGATAGTAGGCACTCAGTAGTAATAATTATTTATTATTATTATTATTATTATTATTATTATTATAACATAAAAAGGTGAGTGACAGAAATTCTAGTAATTTGCTGAAACTGCCGACGATCTTGAGACCCCCTCAGAATGTTATTAAACAGCCAACACTAGGAACTAGTCAATGAAAACAGATATCATTCAAAGTAGAGGAAGTAAGTTACAGATGGAATTTTAATCCAAGAATCACGGAGATTATTTTTTTCCAAGGGGAACTCGACGTTTTCACAATTAGTTGCAAGGTCCTCATGAAGACTCACAGTTGTTACTACTTTTCCCAAGAAACTGATGATATGGTTTAGAGACACAGACCAATTAATAAAAGAAAAAGTAAACCTGTGAAGCTTCATCCCTGAATTGCAGATTTTCTAATGCAAATTGCCTCTGAAGTAATCAGCATGAAAGTCTCAGCCCAAAGCAACAGGTAAGGAATCTTGGTTCCAGACCCCCAAGAGCAATGACATAGAAATAAATTCAGAGGGGCACTTACGGTTCTTTCGTCTTCTGTTTGCTACCTCGTCCTTACTTGGCCATCCTCACAAATAAGCCATTAGATGCTGCCCCCACGTAGAACATGTTTGGCTTCTATGGAGAAAACCCTGCTCAGTTTCCAGTGCTATGGCACTTCTTATGCGTTCTTCACCCTTAAAGCAGGTGGAATATTGAGTTGGAAAAAAAAAATTATTTGCTTCACACTAAGTTTCCATTTTTGTCCCCAGGCTTTCTCTTTCTAGACAAAACAAGAATCACGGGAGGATCACTTTCTTTGAGTGGAACATTTATACTAATCCTTGGCCATTCATGTGTTTCAGGATCTATTTGCTAGACAACACATTCCTGTGACTGTAAAATATTCTGTCCCCTTGGGATACCAGTTGTCTCCAAACCGGAAGACTTGACCTTCATTTCAGCAGGGAAGGGAAAGGAATGTCATTTTCTTTTGGTCTGTTGAATAATGTGACATCTTGTTCTGCATCGGCCTCTGACTCCAGCCCCCCCCTCCCCGCCCCGCTCCCCCGGCTCCCCTCTAAATCACTCGCTCTTGAAGATCTTGCCTTAGACCTTTTTCTTTGCTTGCTAAAAATGGGCAGTAGATAAATGATGCTGGAAGGTCAAGTTCCTTAAGAAATAACACTGATTTTTGACAATGCTAGGGGCTCAATACTAACTCAGTCCTTCCCAGGTGAGGAAGAACACCTCTCTGCAAAGCTCGTGCTTCTCTGCAGTAAGACCATGCTTCTCTGGAGAGCAGCCACTCTGATTAATCACAAATGAGACTGATAATAGAAGATTCTAACTAGAGTTGACACATTCTCATTAGAGTGGCTGAAACAAAAGCACATATGGATCTTTCTGAATCATTGAACACACACTGCTTGATAAATTATATTCTCATTTTCAGAGGCTCTGTCTCAGAACGTCTCAGCAGGTAGGAGCAGTCCTTAGCTCTGGGCTGCCTCTTTTCATGACCCCTAAATGGATTCAGTGGACAGGTGGGAAGGAAAGAGGAAAAGGTAACCGTCAGCCGCCGGCAAGTTTGTCTTCAATGAAGCTTAGCTAAGTGAACCCCAACACTGAACCTCAAGACACCAGTGCCTTTTCACAACTGCTGCTCTCCATGAAAGAATAGGAATTCAACTAGTGTTGAAAGGGCGGGGAAGGGTAACGTGAATCTTTTTCTGGAAACTGTGCTTCTTTGACTCTATTCTCTGAGCTGTGGCTGATTACATCGTTCTCCTTTGGGTTTCGATTTGGGCAAGAAAAGTGTCCTGAAGTGGAGTTAGGTGAGAGGGAGCAGGTCAGGATTTAGAAAGGCGCTCCCCCCAAGCCCCCCGCACAAGTGATGCCTCTAGGCTGTGAGGTGGGGGCTTGGGTTAACTTCTGCATCTGTAGGTCCAAACCTCAGAAACAGCCTGTGTTCATGAGCATCTTATGGCTGGCTGCAGAAACCCACTCTGAATGACTGCATCACAAGAAGAACATGCTGGAAGCACAGTGAGTTGCTCCCAAAATTGGGCCAGCAAGTCCAGGGAGCCAGGGGACCAGGAACGTGTATGGGTTCCTTTGCTGCTGCTGCTGCTGCTGCTGCTGCTGCTGCTGCTGCTGCTGCTGCTGCTGCTGCTCCCCACCTCTGCCCTTGGGAACAGGAACTGTCCTGCTATCATCTGCTCCTAATTCAAAGTTCCAATGAGGGCACGTGACTGGTCAAGCTGAAGAATGTTCTCGCACTTTGCTGGTAAGAAAGGGATGGGGACAAATTACCTGGCCTTTTTCAGGTTCTTTGGTAGGAAGCAAGTGAGTCTGAATTCTCAACAGATTCTCCCCCACCCCACCCCACCCCCAAAACAGGAAAGAAGGGAGGAAGGAATCTGGATGAATGTTCACTCATTCAAGACTCTCTCAATAATTCTGACAAAATGCAGCATTAACCAGTGTCCACAGGAAGGAGGCTCCTGCCCTCTCTATATCACGTTCAATCCCTACAAATTCTGTCTTTCCCTTACTTAATAAGCAAACACAGTTTGAAGAAAAAAAAAGGCAATTCTTATAAAATTTGGTTGTGATGATTTTCGTACACCTATAAATGTAATAAAATTCATTAAGTAATTTTTAAAAATTGGCAATTCTGATGTAAGATCTAACCTTAGTCCTCCAAATCCCCCAGGGAATAACTGTCCTAAAACATTATTCAGATTCCTCAGCCTTATGGAAGTTTTACATTGCCTTTTTTTCTAAACTGAAGGTTATTTTAAAGTAAAAATGTCTGAGCTCTTTAAAAACAAGAGAAAAAGGTAAAAATTATTTGTGATATTTTTTGAAGAGCAATAATAAAAGGAACCTCAAGTTCCCAATTTTCCTTCCACCTGAAAAAAAAAACCTCCTAAAAAATTCTTAATTTCTCAGAACCTTTAATTCTGCTTTACTTCTCATTGCCATACCTTAAAGATAGCTCTACAGGAAAAGATAACAAAACAAAGCTAGAAAAAGTTTTTTAGAATCATGGCACAAAATTTTACTGTGTTTTAAATAGTAGAATGAATATTATCCTAGTTATAGAATCTGCAGAAAGAGAAATAATTATAGAGGGAAAAAACCAGAAACTATCTCTTTGGTCTTTTAAGTATATGCCATTGCCAGATCCCCCTGAGAAATGGATTCCCTGCGGGTCTTGCTTCCAGACAGACAATAAACTACATGACCTCTAAAATTCCTGTTAGTGAGCTGAGCCTTAGACGTGAGTTGTTAACTAAGGCAACACATGGCCAGGCTCCCCTGCAGAAGCAAACAGAAAATTGGGCAAATTCCAAGGGATTCATTCTCAACACTCCCCCTTCAATGGCTGCGAAAAGAAAGCTCATTTGAAGTAATTGCTTTCCTTAACTCCTGGAGATCTGTTCAGAAGGAATTACTTTATATAACCCCAGAATAAATGTTGAATTTTTGCTTTGTCAGTAGTGATTTGGTTTTTTGGAGAGAGAACATATTCGTTTATCATAGGTATGATTAAACATTGATTTTAAGAGGGAAGGAGTGATGTAGTTAGGATTATCTTTGCAGTAGCCAGGTGAGGATGTTTTATAGGAATGCCATACATTTTATGATGGTTATATTGATCACTGATTACTGATTACTGGTTATATTGATTAAGACTAAGCAATCTGATAAGTCTATGTGTGTGCGCTTTTCATTTTTTAAAGTTTTACTGTAGTCAAATTGATTTACAATGTTGTGATAATTCCACTGTACAACAAAGTGATTCAGTTATACGTGTACACACATCCATTCTTTTTCCGATCCTTTACCATATAGGTTGTCACAGAATATTGGGTAGAGTTCCCTGTGCTACACAGCAGGTCCCTGTTGACCATTCCTTAGACAAGAGTGTGTATATGCCAGTCCCAAACCCCCAGTCCATCTCTCCCCACCTCCACCTCTCCCCTATGGTAACCATAAGTTTGTTTTTGAAGTCTGGTTCATTTGTATCATTTTTTAGGTGTTAAAATTCTAAGGCAAGTGTAACAGTTGGTTCTTTCCAACATTATCCCTATTTGGGAGCTATTTTGTAAGTGCAAATCTCACTTAATCTACTTTATTACAGGACCCAGAGATGATTACACTTATGGGTCAAGTCTACCTGATCCAGATGCTGCCCTTACTGATAACTGAAGAGAATCTTCGAATTTGAAAATGTATAAAACAAGCAAGAGAATAAATTAAATTTTATCACAAATGTCAGCAGCAAGTGACAAATAATCTAAATCAAAGTCCAGCCTGGGTGTCAGATTATCTACCTAAGTGTTCTCTCTTGGTAAAGACCTTGGCTTAGAGCAAGACAGCCAGAGTCAAGACCTCACTGCCCCTATTTCGTTTTCTATTCCTCCTGCTCCATCCTCAACTCACCTTCTTTATTCATGTGCTTCTTCCTGGGGAGTGCTGGTTTGGTGGTTTCTGGAACTGTTATGATGAATGTGTCATTGCAAACAGCTCTGTCTCCTTATCTTCAATTGCCCAGAGTTTAGCTTTTATAGTACGATCTTCTGTCTTGAGAGTTCTTACTATTACTAATGACTCCTGCACAGATCTCCACAATGTAGAAATTGCAGAACTTGTGGCTTTTCTCAGGATTTGCTAGCAAAAAAAAAGCAATGTAGTGTCACATTTAAGAGACCTCTGTTTCAGGGAAATTTTGACAGTTACTCCCTATGTGATCTTGCACAAGTTATATAACCTCTCAGAGCCTCAGGAAGATGAAGTCTGTGCTGTGATTGGCACCCAGTAAACTCTCATGGAATGGTAGCTGTTCTTATTATTTTTTCAGAACGTCCCCTTATAGAGAGGTAGGAACAGGTTCATGGAAATATAAGGGCTTGGTTGAAAAATCAATATTGCCCAGTTGAACTGCTGCATAAAGAATCTTGTTTATTACCCCAATCCCTCCTGGTTAATGGTTTTCTAAATCCACTCCAAATTATGCCCTGTACCCACTCTGCCCATGCAAAGGGATTATTAGCTCCCAAGACTAGGGCTCAGTGGGTTATGTAAGAATATATGCTATTTACTATTTTTGTATCACATGAACAGTGGTAATTTGTAAAGTCAAGTTTAGCTATTTAAAAATTGTTAGTTCCAGAGCATTCATTACCCAGAAGGTTCTAGGTGGTTCTGCGTTGCAAGGTCACTGACAAATCACAGCATTTCCTCCAGGTAGCCTACTTGAACCCCCAGGACCTTATAGATGAAGGCCCAGCAGACGAATTATATGGATGAGACCATGGTTGCAACTGTACAGTTTTGCAGCAGAGAGCAGGTGAAAGTGCATGCTGGGCCTTCCTTACTAAAAGATCTGTTTCTAAAACACAGACTAATCTGTGTTCGTTTTTTTTTTTTTTTTTTTTAAAAACAAGGGGACGAGGGGGTGAAGAAAAGTGCCTGCCAATAAAAAAGATTGTGTAAGCACTTTAGGGGAAATGGAGAGTAAAGAACACTGTTAAAGAAAAGTGCCTTTTTTGAAGCATAAAATTGGTGTCAAAATGTGGGATAAGGAGCTGCATAGGAAGCAGGGATGCATTTGAAGCAAGCATGGCTCAAGGATTCTCAAGTATGGGACTTAACCGACAATAAATCTGTTGTCAGTGAGCATGTAATTAAAAGGTGTTCATTTGGAGGAAGGTTGATGGCAAACTTTATCATGGAGGCATTAACCTGATACCCCCTGCCCACCATGCCCAACCTTACTGTGACAAAAATAACTGGTACAACCATCACTCTACACCTTGTGATGCGACACTGTAGAAGTACCATGCACTGCCTGGGAAGTAAGCTCATTCAAAAACTCAACCTGAGAAAAAGAATGTGTGTATATATATACATACACATACAGATATATATATATATATCTATATAGATAGATAGATAGATAGATAGATAGATAGATAGATAGATAGATAGATATACATGGCTGGGTCACTTTATGCTGTGCGGTAGAAATTGACAGAACACTCTAAACCCCCTATAATGGAAAAAAATTAATCATTTTAAAATGGAGTTCCCTTTGTATCTCAGCAGTTAATGAACCTGACTAGCATCCATGAGGATCCAGGTTCAATCCCTGGCCTTGCTCGGTGGGTTAAGGATCCGGCATTGCTGTGAACTGTGGTGTAGGTCGCAGACGAGGTTTGGATCTGGCTTTGCTGTGGCTGTGGTGTAGGCCCATGGCTACAGCTCCAATTCAACTCCTAGCCTGGTAACTTCCATATGCAGTGGGTGTGGCACTAAAAAAAAAAAAAAAATCAACCTGAATCTAACCAATTTTCTAGATCTAAATTTCAGTTATAGAAAATATGAAGGAGAAAAGAAAGAACAGTTGCACTGACCTGATGAGACAGGTAGCTATTGACCAAATTTACAATGTGAGACGTTCTACAGAGTAAATGACTATTTCTCTAACAAATGATGTGAATAAAGGGAGTGGGGAGAGGTGTGTGGTTGTCAGGTTAAAAAGACCTGGGAGTTCTCTTGTGGCACAACACGTTAAGGACCTGGAGTTGTCACTGCTGTGGCTCAGGTTGCTGCCATGGCGAGCGTTTGATCCCTGGCTGGGGAATGTCCACATGCTGTGGGTTCTGCCAAAAAAAACCCAAAACCCAAAACAAAACTGAAGTTCATTACATGCAGCATTTGAATCTTTGTATGGATTCTGATATTAAATACATCAATCATAAAAAGTCAATCAGGGAAATCTGTTTTCCCTGCTTGAAAACCCTTTCTCTTTTTTGAAGCCACACCCACAGCATGCAGAAGTTCCCAGACCAGGGACAGAACCCTCACTACAGCAGTGACCCAAGCCACAGCAGTGACAACACCAAATCTTTAACCTGCTGTGTCACCAGGGAATGCCAAAGAAATTAGTGTTGACTTTAGTATCTACGATAATGGCAGAGTAGTTATGTTTCTTTTCCTTTTTTTAAATGGGAGGAAAAGACTTTCCGTGTTAGAAATGCATATGAAAGTCTTAGTACGAAATAACACAATGCCAGAGTTGTTTTTAAATGCTGTGGCCAAAAAGTGGGAGGAGGGAAGGAAGCATAATTAGCAAAATGTTGATAATTGCTAAAGTTGGGTGCACGTGGGTTTATTATGCTCTACTTTCTACCCTGGCATATTTGAAAATATCCATAATAAAAACCATAAAAAGTGTTGACTTCCCCAAATATCTGTGTCCCCCAAATATCTGTGAAGCTATAAATGTGTTTAAATGTGTTTAAAGCTTCAAAAAACCTGTTTATTTACCTACAAAGGCTGAGCACCAGTGTTCCAGTTGTGGCTCAGCAGGTTAAGAACCCTACATAGTATCCATGAGGATGCAGGTTGGATCCCTGGCCTCACTCAGTGGGTTAAGGATCCGTCATTGCCGCAAGTTGCAGCATAGGTCGTAGAGGCAGCTTGGATCTGGTGTTGCTATGGCTGTGGGGTAGGCCAGCAGCGGCAGCTCTGATTTGACTCCTAGCCTGGGAACTTCCATACACTGCAGGTGCGGCCATAAAAAGAAAAAATATATATACTGGGAACAATATTTAAGCTACCTCTTGGTTAGTCTGGGCTGCTGTAACAAAAATACTGAAAACTAGGTGGCGTATAAACAAACATTTGTTTCTCACAGTTCTGGAGGATGGCAAGTCCATCATCACAGCACCAGCAGATGTGGTGTCTGGTAAGAGCCCACTTCCTGGTTTACAGACGGTGCCTTTTCTCTCTGACCTCACCTAGTAGAAAGTACACACCAGCTCTCTGGGACCTCTTTTACAAGGGCATCAATTCCACCCTCGTGACCTGAGCCCCTCCCCCAAAGCCCACCTCTTAACACCATCACCTTGGAGTTAGATTTCAACCTGTGAATTTAGGGGGGGGCCACAAATATTCAGTCCACAGCAAGCTAAAAAGTGGAAATTTCCCCTAATTGTAGGATCCAATAGTCTAGCTTTGGAGGTAGGAAAGCTGTCAAGAGCTGTAGTTCCTTGGGCATCACTGATAGACACAGATTTTCAGCATCTCATGAAAAGAAAACATATAATCAGTCTCCCTTGAAATGTCAAAGTGAACCTGTATAATCCCCTGATGATAAATGTACTCTTTGTGTCCGGAGACTTTACCAGAAGATGGAATGGCCCTGGCAAAAAAAATTGACTGGTTTTGTTACCAACATGCTGTGATAAATTGGAAGCACTGATTTAATCAGATACCAAGTGAAAAAAAATTACGTATCTTTGAAAAGGTGATATTTCCAACACTATCTGCCCCAGTATTATCCCCAGAAACCAGTGAAAAAGCAGCCTCAGCTGTAGCTCTGGGTTAAACACATTAAATATTTAAAATATTCTGTCTAAGAATAAAAAGTAATCTTTGTAAAAAAAAAAAAAAGGAATGCTTTTGTCAGCTGGGCAGGGCATATGACGAGAAAAAGGATCGGACGTGTTCCTGAATGACACTTTTACAGTAAGAATAAGGGACTGGTCGAGTCTAGGATATTAGGAGGCAGGGAGCATTCCCTTCTGGGGCCAACAAAAGGGTGTCCCAGCTTGACATATACAAAAGGAGGCTACGTTGGACATGTATAAATGGTGTTGACATTTCCAGAGCCAGTGGACACAGAAATAAGATATAAGCCCTAAAGTCCTCAGTGACTGTTTAGACACACAAGAGGTGTTGGTACTACGAATGACCTATGCAAATACTCCCAAGGTCATTTTTCATATCCCGGGGGCTCCTATTACCTAATTCTTTGTTCAACGGAAGTTCTCCCAGAGGGCTCCACTTTGGGGACAGTGCTAATGACCTCATTTCAAGATCACCATAAGCCATTACTAAGACCTTCTAGTACCTGGAAGCCCACAGTTGGCAGTCCTTAAATTTCAATACAGGGAAATGAGATGCCGCCATTCACGGCCTAAACCACATCAGGAAATCCAAGTCATCCACAGTGATTTTGTATCACTTAAAATTTCTACCTAATATATTTTTTTACCTAGGAACACAATATTTTTAGAAAAAAATGAATTTTTGCACATTCACAGAAAAGTTTTAGTTACTCTAGATAGCATGTCTCAGCCTATTCCTATTACTCATAGCATATTCCAGTCACTCTAGTTTTTGCTTTCAATTAATCAGATACCCCCATTAAAAGCACTGTGCCACAGTCATCATCTCTTTCGATGTCAAGTATCTCCTGCGCACCTATTATGTACTACACAACCTTGGATTCAGGAAGGTATGGATTCAGAGAAGGATGAAGTATGTGCACTACCACATTAGGAGTTGGCTATGCCTGTCCTCCTCCATCTGAAAAGCATTACATCTTGCCAAGCTATAACAGGAGAAGCCATCATTTAAATAGTTATCCTATGATGATACATTTCAAAGCACATCTACATCTTCATTCAACTGATGTGAACATTCACTGGGGACACATGTCATTCGGAATTTTTCCCTTAATACAACTGATTGTGACCAAGTAACAAAGAGTGATTGCTTTAGGATATCTGGCATGTGAAAATGGCCCCTGTGCAAAGAAGGAGATTCAAGGATGTCATTAAAATGGTACCTTACCTGAGCGATAACACATGTCCATTGAGTAAAAGAATTTTTCCTTCATCCAAACATAGTTGGCGATCTACAGTCCTTGGGGCACAAATGTCTCAGGGGAGAATGACCAAATTAAGTCTCTGAAGAGTAGTTGGATATTTATTCTGATACAGCTTCTGCAGGACAACCAGCAACCTCATTTGAAGTAAATTCCTTAGTCTGTTCCAATAAGAATAATTGTGTTGGAACTGTGCTCCCTGCTCTAAAGAGGGCAAATCCATTTACTGCTGCAGAAAAGTCTGCTTTTGTGGGTTTTGATGCTGCTGAGTAAGCCCATGATATTTCAAGTTGGTGCTGGTTTAGACACAGTCGAGAGAGCTCTGTGGAGTGTTATTTTTTTTTTCCCAACAACTCAATCATGACTGCAAAAACACGATCAGTATCAGAGATGTGGAGTGGTAACTTGTCTTGACAGCAGTAATCTAATGAACATCCATCATTAGATTGTTTGAACATCTTTCACAACTGAATATCTGATTTTAAAAGGAATTGCAGTAAAGTCTTCAGCATTTCTGTAGCATTCATCTGGAGCAATCGGTGGTGTTTACCTATAGCTTAAATGCAAAAGGAGAGGAAAAATCACACGAATGTTTCATGCCAGGCTGCTTCTGGAACAAAATTAATAATGACTACAATTTGCAGAATGGTTCTCTCATGGTGCAGAGGCTAAGTCTGACTAATTTAATTCCCTTTACAGTGAAGGCTTAAAATACTGCAGAAGAAACAGTCTAAAAACTGTGAACATGGCACAACAACGCCATTCTTTGCTGACCAATAGCCTTCAGAGAATGCCCACAAAGATTATTCTTAGCTCAATGATGTGTTTGGTTTCCCCGGTAAACCAAACACTGTTTTCCCAGATTCATCCATTTTCATTTTAGGTGAATTCTAATTGGCTCCCACTGAGGCTTGGCAGCCACCAAACTGATCATATGCCAGTTTAATTGACTCTAGGGATATTTAACAAATTGTTCACTATTTCACTGTGCACTGAAGGGTAACTGTAACTATTCTTTTTTCCTGTCACAACCATTGTGGCCATTATGACATCCCTGCACATGATTTATTTTGTGAAATAATTTTCTGTGCAGGGAAAAATAATGCTTCACCATCTCTCTCCTCTACCAATGGAAATATGATTAAGATCAAAGGTAGACTCTTGCTTATACATGAAAAATAATGATTGCTGGCCTGTCAATTTGTGGAGCAAATTGTGACTCAATTCCATCTACAATGATGCATTGCAGTGAAATCATTGTGTGATCATTCATTCCATCCTTCCAAAATGAGCATTGAATGAGCTTTAAAAAAATGTAATAGACCTATTCATCAGATGTTTAAGGAGTGAGTTTTAAATACTGCAGGATCATAGAAAACATCTTTGAAACATTTGAGTCCAAGCTTTTGTTTCTTTAAAAACAAATCCATTAGAAGAAAAAAAAATTGCACTTCACTATATTGTTCATAAATGATAAAGACTTAACTTCCTGGTGATAATTTGTAAAGCAGTGAAAGGAAAATATGCAAATTTTCAGGAAGCATTCAACATAAGAGGCTTTTCTTGTTTAGAAGAGTTTAGTCGCTTTGATCCCTTCAATTCAGTGAGTTAACTCCAGGCCCCACAGACATCTCACTTTACGAGGTGAGCTGCGAATTATAGCTTGAATTTGGGCAAATGTGCAAACTGGAGGGACAGATGGGGGAGCAGCATGCAAAGATCAGGAGAGGCCCCTCTTAAATGAGAATCTGCTATAATCAGAGGCAGGAAGATAATTCTTTCACTGACCTATGGGGCACAAAGAGCTTCATGACCATTACATCATAAATGAGCCCAGAGGCCAAATGGCAGAAGATGCAGGGAGCTATTATAAATTTTATAACCTGATCTGCTCTCCTCAAATGAGAGTTTAGTATTATAAAGCTACATTTTCATGCAATGAACACAAAGGGCCCTTCCCCGAACCTCCAGGAACCCTTCATTGATTCCTTCACTTTTCCTCTTTTGCCAGCCCTTTTCTTCATCTACTTTCCAAGCCTGCATCACAGTTCCACTCTTGTGCTCACCCCACGGGAGAGCTGGTCAGACTGGGCATCTGAGGAGTGGCTCAAAGTCATCAATTTTGGAGCCTGTGGCTCTAACAACCTGAGTTAGGGCAGTGGTATAGTCCCTGGAGTGTCTGCAGTGGCTCTGCTTCCCCACCAATGCCACCAGCTATAGGAGAACAGTTTACTGGGTACCTACTCAGTGCCTAAGTACTGTTTTAGGCACTTACGATGCATTAGGGAATAATGCATCCTAAGGAGTCCAACTCCAAATCCTATGGGGGATTTTTCAGGCCTCACCATGGCCAACTACACAGCTTTGTCTGGCAGGTTTCATGGGGGGAAAGCTGCCCTTCCCACGCAGAGTTGCTGCATGGCCTGTGCTCAGCATCCTCTACAGGAAGTGGCATTCAAGGACTCGAGATTCCCCTGGCTGTCCACGCTCCTATGCACACCTGTGATCCTAGCCTTGGTGCCTCCAACTGGGTGCTTCTTTACTGGGGAGGGGGCTGCACGGCTGAGAAATTTGTTCAGACACCTCTGCCAAGACCTCCTTATGGAAGACAGCTCTTGGAGATACCGTTTTCCACTCTGAATCAGCATTAAGTACCATTCCTCTTCTAGCCCTTATACTTTTCCTACCCACTCCATCCCCACTTTCCATAAAACAGGAGCCCATCATTCAGGGAACCCTCTGCAGTTTGCTAATCCACCTGATCCTCACCTGGTGCCATTCCTGGGGAGAAAAAAACAAAAACAGAACAGAAAAGTGGGGGAGCCAGTACCTTGTCTGTCTGTGTGGCCTCTTGTCAACACTATTACAGTAAGTGAATAAAAGCTTAATCATTTGGCTCATTGTCTTAAATAACCACCTTGACCCAGGGCAGCTTTCTAACCAGCCCCTGCCCTTGTGAAGCATACATTCACAACTACTCTCTGATTTGGGTTAAAAATTAAAGGCCTTTCAAAAGTAAATTAGGAGATAGCACATTAATTCATTATCAATAATAATTCAAATATTAATTTCAAGACTGGTACTTAGGGAAGTACAAAACACAAAATGCTGCCCAAATTTGTAAGTTTTCGGTAAACATTTCCTGAAAGGTCTTAGTAGCTGTCTTAGTCATCTCCAGCTGGTAGATGGTAACAAAATACCATAAACAACAGACACTTATTTCTCAGTTTTGGAGGCTGGGAAATCCATGATCAAGGTGCCAAGCAGGTTCAGTTCCTGGCAAGAGCCTGCTTCCTGCATTGTTCGTGGCCAACTTCTTGCTGTGTCCTCTCATGGCAGAGAGAGAAAACTCTGGTTTCTTTTTCTTCCTTTTTTTTTTTTGGTCATTTTGCCTTTTCTAGGGCCGCACTCGCAGCATATGGAGGTTCCCAGGCTAGGGGTCCAATCAGAGCTGCAGCCGCCGGCCTATGCCATAGCCACAGCAACTCGGGATTCGAGCTGCACCTGCAACCTACACCACAGTTCAGGGCAACGCCAGATCCTTAACCTACTGAGCAAGGCCAGGGATCGAACCCGCAACCTCATGGTTCCTAGTCGGATTCGTTAACCACTGAGCCATGACGGGAACTCCTCTTTCTCTTCTTACAAGGACACTTATCCCACCCTGAGACCCCCACCCACATGACCTCATCCAAACCTAAATGCCTCTCAAAAACCCACCCCCAATACTATCATATTTGAGGGTTAGGGCTTCAGTGGATTAATCTGGGGGGAAATACAAACCTATCCCCACTCCAGACACCAGCTGCAAGTTTGGAGGTCCCCAGCGTCACCCTGCCTTCAGACTATCTGGCTACAAATTTGGGGGTTTCCCATGAATACCCTCAGGTTTGACTATTTGCTAGAACAATTCAGAGAACTCGGGCAAGAACGATACTTACAGTTATGGTTTTATTATAGCAAAAGGGTGCAAATTAGAACCAGAGATGCATTCGGGGAGGGTCCCAAATATAAAGCTTCCATCATCCTCAGGGACACATTACCCTCTCAGCATTGAAATGTAACAACCATCAAAGAGTACTGCCAACCAGGAAAGTTCACCCAAGCTTTATGTCCAGAGCTTATATTGGGGTTTCATTACATAGGCATGAATGAATCATCGCCAACACGGTTAGACTTAATTTCCAACACTGCCTCCCCCAATTCTGGACTGATACATATGGCTCAAGCCCAACTCCCTAATTATATAGTTGGTCTCTCTGATGCAGCCAAAAATAAAATAGTGGTAAAATAGCAAAACTTGCAAATTATTTAATATTTTTGGGCCACACCTGTGGCATATGGAAGATCCCAGGCCAGGGATTGAAACCACACCACGGCTACTGCATTGACAGTGCTGGATCCTTCACCTGCTGTGCCACAAGGGAACACCTGCAAATTATTTAATTTTTAAATAAATTATCGGTTCACATTATCAATATTGCAATAGACTCTGATTCCCATGCATTCTGATCAGATTTCTTTTTCTTTCTTTTCCCTTTTTTTTTTTTAAGGGCCAAGCCTATGGAAGTTCCCAGCAGCTGCTGGCCTACACTACAGTCACAACAATACCAGATCTGAGCCACATCTGCCGCCTACACCACAGCTTGTAGCAACGCTGGATCCTTAACCCACTGAGCAAGGCAGGGATTGAGTCTGAATCCTCATGGATACTAGTTGAGTTATTAACCCACTGACCCACAAGAGGAACTTGCCTAATCAGATTTCTTAAATGAGAGAGAAGGGCACAATACCACAGGCAGAGAGCTGGGACTGAGTAAAAGCCACGGATGAGCTTCCCCGTGCTTTAGCCCTCAGGGTTCTTTATTTATATAAATATCATCTGTCACAGGTGGCAGTTCAGATGGAGAGCCAAAAGGAACCAGTCAGGTAGAGGAAACAAATATGTACCTACTTACAGTCTTGACATCAAATTCTCTTTTCTGAAGTGCATTATTGCAGACTACCTCTCCTATTTGTTCTTCCTGTGTTTCTGCAAAGACAAGATTGAGGACATGTGTATGAAGCCTGGAAGCAGAGGGAAATATTTCAGATTGGTTTTCAGTAATCTAATGATCCTCATACTTTTTGTTAATTCTGAGCCAAGCATTATTATTGTCACTGAACCATGTTTGAATTTGATCTACTGCTAAATCTTTCTAGCTGGGATAGTTTTATTTATTAAATGGAATGAAAAATATCTAACAAGCATACATAATTGCTTAACGTCCAAAAATTCTTACCAGAAGCAGCATAGTACATGCATGAAATCTGCCTTGCTAGCCCAGGAACTTCCATATGCTGTGCGCACGGTCAAAAAAGCTAAAAAAAGGTATCCACCGCATGGGTCTGAAATAAGTATTACGATAATGCCTGGCAAAAAGCAAATGGTCAATAAAAGTTAACTTTAAAAAAAAAATCTGCCTTGACTTTACATGAACATCAACATTCACAAAGGTTTTGGAGTCAATACCTAAAAACTATAAGCTTCAAGTGGCAGGTCTCTGAAATATGTCTCTTTATTCAATAAAAGTAAGCCTTTCCAAGTCTTCTGGCCCAGTTTTAAAACACTCTCCACTCAGCCTTTAAAGGTCCTATTACATATAATTTTATTGAGATTTCCCAAGAGATAGCTATATTTTACTAGATGTCTCAGATTCCCTCAGATATTATCTGTCTCTCTGCTCATTCTGCTACTGCTTAAGGGCCAACTAAACATTTATTCTAGACAGACCAGGCCCTCCCCAAAGTTTCTGGCTTCTCCCAGAACTTCTAGAATTGCTGGAAGCCCCACACTGCAGAAGCTAGAAATGAGGATTAACTACCCACCAGGTCCTGTACTTTAAGAACTGGCCCAAGAAAATGGTGTAGAAGAGGAATAGGTGGAAACCTAGATTCTAAAACTCATGCTCCAAGGCATGCCACTGGGAAATTCTCATGAGGTGTGGAAGATGGAAGACAGGCCGTCTTGTAGGTGACACGCAACACTGACTGGGTGATGTACCGCACTGACCTGAGGCAGCTCAGGGTCTGCAGTTGTCCTATGTTCTTGATTCGCCTGCAGTTCTTCTGACTCCCAGGTCACATATTTGAGTTTAGCTTGATGACAAAAAGCCCCAGCTTCTGCAGGACCACCCCCTTCACAGAGGTCAGAGCCCACAAGAACAGATGTGGGCTTCAGTCCATCCTCAGGGCCTTCCAGCCTGCTTCAGATCCTCACTTCCAGATCACCTGCCCTGTGGACTTCAAGCTCCAGCACCAGAGAGGGAGACAGTTTTACACAGACTTTTGAACCCCACAACTGCATAAGTTCACATGTATGGTCCCCTATTGGTTCTGCCTCTCTGGTTAAGGGCAACTGAGACATCTGGGGTAACTCATAATAATGGAAAACTGGAGATGGGAAAGCAGGCAAATGAATTCCTCCATTTTCCTCTTTCCCAAAGATTCCTCCAAGGCATGGAGTTTACTGCAGCCCATCCAGGTAAATCTGAGTGGACATCCTATGTGCCGACTGGACACACAGGAAGACCTCCTGAGACTCTTCCTGCTCATTAAAAATGGTAGCAATGGTAGGAAGCATGGGTAGAGTCCAGGTTCTTTAACAGGTCTAATAAGATTCTTCATAATCTGTTTCCTGCTGGGCATCACTCTGCTTTGATTCTCATGTTTCTTTTCTTCCTTTGTCCTCATCCTTGCTATCCTGGGTTTGAACATACTATATAAAGCATGAACGTTTCTTTTTTTAAAAAAACCATACCCATGGCATGCAAAAGGTCCTGGGCTTGAACCTGCACCACAGCAGTGATAATGCCAGATCCTTAATCCACTGAGCCACACAGGACCTCTGGGTGAATATTTCTTTCTTTTTTCTTTTCTTTTTTTTTTTTTTTGTCTTTTTGCCTTTTCTAGGGCCACACTCGCGGCATATGGAGGTTCCCAGGCTAGTGGTCTAATTGGAGCTGTAGCAGACAGCTTACACCACAGCCACAGCAATGCGGGATCCAAGCCGTGTCTGCGACCTACACCACAGCTCACGGCAACCCCGGATCCTTACCCCACTGAGCGAGGCCAGGGATCGAACCCGCAACCTCATCGTTCCTAGCTGGACTGGTTAACCACTGAGCCACGACGGGAACTCCGAATATTTCTTTAATCCTTGCCTTAGAACATTTTTCAGAGAAACCCCTGGTAAGAAAGTCAGAATAGGAAAATGGGTCTAGAAAGCAGACAGGATTTGAGAGTTGACTTGCCCATTATTCTATACCACATCCTTCTACCTCCTACAGCTTTTTTTCTAGATGAAATTCAATACCTATCTCTTGATGGTCTCTATAGCTTCCATAAGTGAGTTCATCTCTTCTCATAGCTTCAAAAACTGTACTTTGATACTGCACTCTGATGATGATCATGATGATTCTAAAAATCTTATATTGCTCTGACATTTCTTTTGGGCTACAGATTTATGTATCCAGCTAACTAACAGACCCATAAACCCTTCAAACTCATCATGTTCTGGCCTGAACTCATCATTTCCCCACATCTCACCTTCCCCTGCTATCCCCTGTCTCAGCAAAACCTGGAGTCGCTCTTGACTCCTCATCACCCCCACCTCTCACACTCATCTTAGCATCAAGTCTTTTCTGTTCTCTCCTATCACTACATCAAGACACTATCCTATCCATTCTCATGCCACTCCTCTGATTAACCCACCGTGCATTCTTGCCTCCTAATCAGCCTCACTTTTTCTAATCTTTCTCCCTTCTCCAAACTACAACAAGAGTAGCTTTCTGAACCGCAAACCTAGTTATCCTTCTGCTTAAAACCCTCCAGAGTCTCCCCCATTGTTTTTAGGAAAGAGTCCCATCTCCATAACAGGTCTACGAAGATCCTTCAGGCTGAGATCACCAGCCATTATCATCGTCACCTAATACCTTAGCCCTAATGGCAGTATTTCAGTGCCTTACAGGTAGCTCTCTTACTTTCTCTCCTCAGAGCCATTGCATAGGAAGTTTGCTTTACCAAGAATACTTTTCTCACCTCTGCCTTTCCCAACCCCATCATTCAGGTTTCAAATTTGGCATCACTTCCTCCCTGAAGCCCTCTTGAGCCTCCTAGACTAGGGGTGATGTGATCTACTGTTCATTGCTCTTTTCCATAACTTATCAGACATTACTCTGATTGCCTGCTTAATTGTCATTTCCCCCACCAAGCTGTGTAACTTGTTTGTCTTGCTTACTGCTATAGGCCTCATGCAAGGCACAGGGCTGTGTACATAGGAAACACTTCATAAATATTTGATGGATGAATGACCATCATTTTAAAGAGACAGAATGGCTCCCAGACAGGGCTGATTTTGCCATGATATGATTAAATGTATTGACATGGCTAAATAAAGAACGTAGCAATCATTCAAAGGAGCTAGTCAGCTAGGAAACAGAGAATAAGGTGAGCCACTCAGGTAGAGGCTAATATGCCTATCCAAGCACACCTAGGGAAAAAGGAGTCTTAGTTAATGGACTTCAAATATCTCGGTCACGTGATATTTTTATGAAATGGATACATCTAGCTCTTTGAGCCGGATGCTATTAACTCCCCACTTTTTAAATTCTATATTCGTGTAGCAATTTTATAATTATCATTTGGCTTCCCATGTATGTATGTTTACAGAGAAAAAGACAGGCAGAGTCTGAGAATCTCAGATCTCTGAGACAGTGATTTCTCACTGTGAATTAAAGAATTGGCTTTGGATTGCAGTGTGCACTGATCATGCACTGACTGAGACGGGGTCCCATCCATTCTTTGCTCTGTAGACATTTCAATGGCTCCTACTTCTCTTCTCAGGTTCCATGGCCAATAGTTGCAGGAGCAAGTCCCAAGAAGCCCACAGCAGAGGGTGGAAGGAGTTAGACCAGGGGCAGGGGTCATGCCCTGTAACTGTCAGCTTTTTTCAGCCCTCAGTGGGTTCCCAGCTAGTTCAGGATTCTTTGCCAAGGAACCACAGAATACAAGCAGGCAGTTTTTGTTCATGGAGTGACTTATCTTAATATTTTGCTCACCAACCAGAGTATTTTCTAAAGCACACAAAATGAAAGATTTTGCAAAACAATCTGTTTTAAAGAGACCACATGAAGGTCACTGGAAATATAGGCTCTTGGATATGACACTAAATAGCATGGTTTCAGGTATATTTAAAATCACAGAATTGGGGATTCACATTGAAAGAAAACAGGTGACTGAGGTCCTGCAGTGGTTCAGTGGGTTAAGAATCTGACAGCAGGGCCTCAGTCACTGAGGAGGCAAGGCTTCGACCCTTGACCTTGTGCAGAGGGTTAAAGGATTTGGCATTGCTGCAGCTGCAGCATAGGTCACAGCTGCGGCTCGGATTTAGTCCCTGGCCTAGGGACTACCACATGCCACGGGTATGAACATTAAAAAAAGAAAGAATGAAAATAGATGATCTTCCCTAGTGGGGAAAAAAAGTATCAGAAAACCCCAAGAACACTTATTCTCATAATCACTCTGTATGATGAGATGGTTTGACAAGTAAAATTCAGCTTATTAGATCTCCATGTATTTTCTATATATATTCAATTTTCATAAAAATGAGTAAAATTAACTGCATCAATTTAGTAAAAGGACTAATGCAAGTAAGCCACGTACAAAATTGTACAACTGATGCAAGAACCATGTAGCAATAGATTCATTATACCTCATGTAGCGTCTCCATCAGCACATAAAAATGTCAGCAATTAATGCTCTGCTTCCTACAGGAAGGTACAACTCCTCGTTTAGAGTTTCATCCTTTAAAACCAAAAAGGACATGGGATAATTGGAAACCGTCTTGGAATTGTGTTATTTATGACTTTTTCTGAGAGTGGTTGTTGGTCTATGGCCTTATTTCTGTTCTCATATCAGAGAAGGGGGTCCAGTTAAATTAATGCACAGTACAAGCATGTTTAGCCTTAGGTCATTTCTGTCATTTCTCTGGTGACTTAAGCAAAACATGAATTTCCTTTAATTAAAGCATGCATGGGGAATGCTAATGAAAACTTTGCTAATATTATAACACCTTTTGAAAACAAATCTAATCATACTCTTGAGAGAAAAAAGGAGAAAGAAAAGAAGAAAAGGGAACATTTAAACTAATCAAAAGAAAACTTAAAGTGACTTTCTTCAATATCTTGACATTTGGCACCCTGAAAATTACAGCTTAGCATTTCAAGAAGAGAAGGCAATGGCATGGAGATGTTTTACTTGCTAATAAAAACAGTGGTAAAAGTTATGATTATAGGAAATCTGAGAAAGCAAGCAAAATGTATCAGCATTCAGTCAGTATATGAGTAGTGGGGTAGATGCTCGTTTTTTAATGGATGTGGAGGTGAACACAAGGTTTCACTTTGTGATTATTCGTTTTCCACCTTTTGTAATTCTTTTTACCGCCTAATTCTCAATCTTCATTAAATCTTTAGAAGAGATGTGAGGTCACTAGCTGCTCTTTCCTGTAGTATGCTAGGCACCGTTACATAACCATTCTCTGTCAAACAAATCTGCAACCCCTGCTGACTCTGTCACCTGAATACAGAATGAATGGCAGCAATGAAAGATTTGTGGGATGGCTCTTAGTGACAGAAAGAACTATATTATCCAACACTCATTCTGAAGCTTAAAAAAAAAAAAAATGAAGACCAGAGAGAGAATTCAGGATTCCCCATCGGTATACAGGTGCTTAGTGGACAAGCTGGAATGGAAACTGACAGGTCCTAACCCTTACATCCCAGTTTCCTCCAGCACACGTTTCCATCCCCCCTCATGGAGTATCAGGGACATGACACTCACCATTGATCCCTGGACTTGAAATCAGCTGTGGCTGTTCGTCAGATGTGATTTGAGGCCAATCCAGACAGCCTTGGAGGACCAGTTTCCTGACTTTTCAAACAAGGGGTTGAACTTGATGGCTCTAGCTTCACTTTGACTTTTTCATGGCATATCTTGTTTTTGTCTTTGCGTGCAGCCGCTTGATGTACCATCTCAGTTCCCAGCCCAGGGACTGGCCCCAGGCCACAGGGTGAAAGCATTGAGTTCTAACCACTAGACCACCAGGGAACTCCCTTCACTTCTACTTCTACATCAATCAAACTGTAGTAACCTTCCATTTGAGAACAGTCCTCCATTTCTTCTCTTTTTTATCTATGAAGTGAAAGTAAATTGGATTTATATCATAAAGGAAGCTTCTGGTTGACAGGGTTACAGAAGAACCACTTCTACTACTGTTCTTCACCAATGACTCATTCTCCTTGGGTGGCCCCTGCCACACCTGGAAAATTTTGTTTTCAGACTATTCATCTGAATAGTCTGGGATGAGGCTGGGACAGCCTCTTCTACCAGGAAGTCTTTCCCGGGAGGCCCACCTGGAATGCTCCATTCTGGGCTAAGGTAGGCCCATGGACTGTCCAGGTGCCATGAATTCACTGTGGAGCAGACTCAAAGTGACAAGAAAATCCTTGCGTGTCAACCCTTGAATTTCTGAAGGTGACTCAGAACTACCAATCTGAAGTCACCTTCATCCAAACTGAAATCTCCACAGCTGCCCACACTGGGGCCAACGAAGAGACTTTCAAAGAAAGACATACATTTTGAGTTCCCCTCAAGAGGCTCTCCAAAGGGGCTGAAAATATCCTATTGAGAGGGGCAAGGAAAGAGCATAGAGGTTTTTTGTTTTTTAATCATACAGCTCAGAAGAATAACTCTCCTGATTTTTTTAAGGAAATACAACTTTACTGTTTTTAACAAGTTTGACACTATTCCCTCAAATTTCAAAAAGAAAGAAAAAGAAAGAAGAAAAGGGGAAAGCACCACCAACTCTTCCTTGGGCTAGCTTTACCTTCGTGTAACACTAAAAATGATAGAGCACACCCGAAACGGACACAATATGATAAGACAACTACAGTTCACATACTTTAAAAATGTTATAGCAGTGTAGCCAGGAGAACAGAGCAAGGATGCATGATTTGCCTGGTGGTAGTGATAAGGAGCAGGTAGAGAGAGGAGGACTCATTGCTTTGGTACTTGTTTCATGCTGCAACCAGCCATTAGCCTTACTGAGATACTTACCTTGGAGATAGGTTCAATGTGTGGGATGGGAAACTACATGTCAAGGAACTTAATAAGAGAAGCCACTAATTCATGGCAGTCACACCAGGCTCCCATGAGGCTCTGTGCTGCTGGGTCCAAGTGCTCCATGGTGTGGACCAAGTCAAGGTTCAATTAATGAAGTACAGATCTCGATGGCAAAGAGACTCAATTAAACAGCAACTTGAGTCTGGAGAGTAATTAAGAGCTGCTTCCTTATTCAGTGTTTTAAGTTCCAAATTTAGCATCAGAATGTAGGAAAAACCCTTGAGCTCCCCCTTACAAAAGCTTTATTTGTTTTTGCTAAAGAGACAGGGAGAGCTTCCCTCTCTGAAACCAGGTTGATTGGCCCCCAGTTCAGAGGACTTGTGCATTAAGTTGTGTTGATCCTTTAATAATTAAGAGCAGTCTCCGGATTGCTGACCTCCAGCCTTATGCAGCTTATCAGCAGTCACAGTCAGCAGTGTCTGTAGGAAAATCAAGCCAAAGGGAGTTGAATTGTTTAGGCGGCAGCATCACTGCCAACGCTGATGAGTCCCCTGGCACGGCTCCTTCACCTGCTTGCGAGCTGCCATTCACAACAGCCAGGTGGCTGCTAAAGCACATGCATGGGGGTTATTCTGTGCCAGTGTTCCCCCTGGGTCGCCAGAGGAATCATGTAATGCTGGGAGTTTTAGTTTATCCTGTAACCACTATCAAATCATACCAAAATTGGAGTTGAAGCCGCTTTTCATCAAATTCCAAAGGAAGTATCATTAATATGCAGCTGTGAGCAAAAGAATGTGTAGTTGGTCTCTTTGAAAGGCTTTATCACAAAAAGTAGCCAATTAAGATGACCTTAAAGGAGCTGTAGAAAGCAGTTCACATCATCATTAGAGCCCCAAAAGAGAATTTACAGAAGAACATGGCTGACAGAATGAACACTGCCAAACATGCAGTGGGGTTTTGTTTTTGTTTTTTTGTTTTTGTTTTTTAATCCCACTAACCTTACTGGCAGGCCAGGCAAGGAACTGTCACCACAGCACCACAGCATCGGGTGTGCACTGGTGCTTCTGTTCTTCTCAGCAAGGACTCAGGGAGCCACACAGCTGCCCACATACTCAGAGAAGGATCAGCTAAAGCCCTGCTCAGCCGGGCTCTGCCGTTGACCTGGGTAAATCCAGATAACCACTTCATTTTCCCTAAGGGGATAAGAGGAGACCTGCTTAGACACTGGCTGAATGCTATAGTCCACAAATATAAATGTTTTATTGGGGTCTGTGAGCACAGGTGGACAGGAACGCTGCACTGTTTCTTTTCCAGACACCAGATATGGCATAATTGGAATTTTAAAAAGAGATTAATCTAATAAATGGACCCAAAAGGCCAACTCATTCAAATGTCTCTCCAAAGAAAAGGTTACTAATAGCCTAGATTAATATCAATTTTATCTAGCAAAGAATTTGTCAGGAAACATTATTTTTAAAAACATAATCAGGTTATCAGTCATCTTTGAAAAACAAATAAAGCTAATCAAAATCATTAGCAGAACTTGCTAATCAATCACTCCAATCCTATTTGGGCACCCAGAAATCCAAGAGTGTGGAGAGCAGGGAAGAGTGGGGCACTAATTAAAACGACCACCTCTGAGAATCCCAGAGATTGACAAAGGGATGACAACATCCATGAATAATATCTGCAAAAGCGAAATCAGAGATAAAGGTATCGATAGCAGACACTACTTTCTAAAATATCACGAACAAGGCTAGCTATTTCCTGATGGTTCTTTAAGATGCTTCTAGCAAAGTTTATCTGTTTATGGCTTCTGATTGCCACTATACCACCCAAGTGGCTGAGACAAGGAAATATGGTATCAAATAGTTTTGCACTATTTCCTTTTGGGAGAGGAAATGGGCTTTAGTCCTCTAAATCAGCTCCTTGGCTAGTTTCTCCTATCGACTCTTCCCCATACAACTTGCAATGCACTCCCCTCCACCCACAGGGAGAAATCTCGGCTCAGGAAGCATAGAGTTTCATTCTCAGCACTTAACTGAGCCCCCTTAACTTAAAAGTGAAAGGCTCTGAAAAGAGCTCATAAGCACACAATATAAACAAACCTTCAGGAGTTCCCTTCGTGGCTCAGTGGTTAACGAATCCGACTAGGAACCATGAGGTTGCAGGTTCGATCCCTGACCTTGCTCAGTGGGTTAAGGATCCGGCGTTGCTGTGAGCTGTGGTGAGGGTTGCAGACGCGGCTTGGGTCCCGCGTTGCTGTGGCTGTGGCACAGGCCGGCGGCTACAGCTCCTGTTAGACCCCTAGCCTGGGAACCTCCATATGCCGCGGGTGTGGCCCTAAAAAAGGCAAAAAGACAAAAAAAAAAAAAACCTTCAAAAGAAATAAAGAGTGAGCAGCAAGGCAAAGAGGAGGTGAATTATGATTAACAGTAGGAGGAGCAGATGGGAGAAAATAGTAGCTGCATATAAGAAAATTCATCATGGGTGAAGAAAAGCAACCATGCAGTCGCCAGACTCAGATTGGAAAGAGATTTACTGTAAATAAAAGAACTGATCAGCAGGAAAATGATAGAAATGGAAAACTAAATAGTTCACTTAGGAAATTTAGTCATGTCCATTTCCTAGCTATAAAGAAGATTTTGTTTTTCAACAGGTTCATATACCCCACTAAGGTAATGTTAGAGGAGGCCTAGTGGACAGTCAAAAACTTGACAATGGCCCAGGAGTAACAAGCCCAGCCCCACTGCAGTATCTGTGGAGAGCTGGAACTCACATCCCTGCCCAGGTGTAACTAGGAGCCTCCTTGCTCTGCTGCCGACAGAGACCAAATGGGAAATCTGGATTACCACTTCCCCTTGGCAGTAACAAAGTTCCTCTTTTCCTGCCAGAACACAGTCAGAAAAGTGCCGGCTAAAACAGATTTACATAACATCCAGAGTCTCCTTACATAATATGAAATTGTCCAAATTTTAATTAAAAAAAATCAATGGATACTAATAAGTTATAGAGATGTTGGAATTATATAACAAACATTTCAAAGCAGCCATGCTAAAAATGCTTCCAAGACCAATTGTGAACACACTTGAAACAAGTGAAAAAAGCAGAAAGCCTTAGCAAGGAAAGTCTCAGAGAATTAGAAGATAAAGAAAAAACAAATGGAAATTTTAGAACTGAAAAACACAGTAACTGAAATGAAAAGCCCAGTGGATGGATTCAATACCAAATGGAGAGGAGAGAGGAAAGCATTAGTGAATTAGAAGACATGACAATAGAAATTATGTAATCTGGGAGTTCCCGTCGTGGTGCAGCCGAACCATAAGGTTGCGGGTTTAATCACTGGCCTCTCTCAGTGGGTTAAGGATCCGGCGTTGCCGTGAGCTGTGGTGTAGGTCGCAGACGCAGCTTGGATCCCGTGTTGCTGTGGCTGTGGTGTAAGCTGGTCGCTACAGCTCCAATTCGACCCCTATCCTGGGAACCTCCATATGCCACGGGTGTGGCCATAAAAGGACAAAAAGACAAAAAAAAAAAAGAAATTATTTAATCTGGACAATGGAGAAAAAACTAAAGAGATACTCAGGACCTGAGAACTATAAGAAAAATCTTAATATTTATGTCATTGAATCCCAAAAAGAGAAGAAAGATTCTTCTTACTTTTCATTTTTCAAAATTATTTTAAGTTCCTTCACCTTTTCATACAAATGTGGGCATAATCTTACATAGGTTTGTTATGTATGTTTGCAAAAAACTCACTGGAATTTTTATAGGCCATATATTAAATCTGTATATTAATTTGGGGAGAGTTGACATCTTTACCCTGTTAAGTCTTCCAATCCATGAACATGATATATCTCCCCCCTATTTACACCTTCTTTGATTTCTTTCATCAGTGTTGTGTAGTCTCTTTTGTATAGGTCCTCTACATGTTTTGTTAGCTTCATACACACATATTTACTTTTTTTGAGTGACAATGAATGGTACCATATTTTTAATTTAGGTATCCATGTGTTCAGTCTACCTGATTTCAGGACATACTATACAGTATAGTAATCAAAACTGTATGATACTGGTTAAAGAATAAACACATAGATCAATGGAACAGAATACAGAATCCTGAAACAGATCCTCATAAATAATGCCCACTTTATTTTGACAACTGTGCAAAAGTAATTCAACAGGGAAAAGACAACTTTTTCAATAAATGGTCCTGGAGCAACTGCACATACACATGTAAAAAATAAAAAGTTAAACTTCAGTCTGTCTCGCACTTTATACAAAAATTAACTAAAAATGTATCACAAATTTAAATATAAAATTACACAACTTTTAGAAAAAAGTGGACAGATTCTTTAGGATATAGACAGAATTATTAGACTTGACATTGAAAGTGCTATCTATTAGTAAAAACTCATAAACTGGAAAGCATAAAAAATTATAAATTTTACTCTGTGAAAGACTCTACTAAGAGAATCAAAAAACTAGGTACAGACTGGGGGAAAATATTTGCAAACTACATATTACACGGAGGACTAATATCCAGACTATACAGAGAACTGTCAAAATTGTTCAACAATAAAAAGAATTAAAAATAGAATTAGAACATGGGCAAAGGACATGAAGAGACAATTCACTGAAGAAGATATAAAGGTGGCAAATAAGCCTATGAAAAGATGTTCAATATCATTTCCCATTAGAGAAATGCAAATTAAAACCATAATGAGATACCCTTATATACATGTCAAAATGGCTAAAGTAGAAAACAATGACAACACGAAATGCTGCCAAGAAAGCTGAGAAATTGGATCACTCATACATTGTTGGTGGGAATGTAAAATGGTACAGCCATTCTAGAAAATGTTGGTAGTTTCTTAAAAAAACAAACAAAACCATGCAACAACCAAAACAACCTAACGATCACATTTCTGCATATTTATTCCAGAGAACAGAATACTTACCTTTAAACCAAAACCTACACACAAATGTTTATAGTATATTTAATTGTAATAGCCCCAAAACTGGAAATGGGTGAACAGTAATGGTACATCCATACCACAGCAATAAAAAGGAATAGATTGTGAATACATGCAACCACCTGGATGGATCTCAAGAGAATTACTTTGAGTGAAAAAAAGCCAATCCCAGCAGGTTACAGACTGCATGATTCCATTTATGTAACATTCTTGAAATGGATAAAATTATAGAAATTAAGATCAGATTAGTTGTTTCCAGGGATTAAAAAGAGAATGAGCAGGAGGGAAGTGGATGTGGTTATAAATGAGCAACATGAGGGAGACTGCTGGTGAAGGAAATGCTTTGCATCTTCACTGTATCAGTGTCAAATCCTGTTGTGATACCGTTTTGTAGTTTTGCAAGATGTTGCCATTAGGTAGAACTGCATACAGGGCACATGGGATCTCTCTGTAGTACTTACAACTGCATGTGAATCTACAACTACCTCAAGGTAAAAATTTTAACTATAAAAAAAAATCTGAATATATTCTTTCCCCATGGGAAAGTAAGGAGAAAGAATCAATGCAATCCATTCCAGTGAAGAAAATGTTGAAACGAATTTTTCTGTAATATAAAAATCATTTCAATGTTCCAGAGCAAATTCTTTAAGTTGGTCTTTGCAACAAAATTGTATTCATTAACATAGTTAATTAAAGAGCTTGTAGTGGTCCCCTGCAGTATGTGTCTTGCATAAAACTCCATTTTCAATCCTGTCATATGGTTGGTGTGTTCGATATTTGCTCACCTTTATTAGTGAATTAACGTTTGAACTGTAATGGGAACCTAAGTATAGAGCATTCCGTAAGCACAGTGATCCCTGACTGTTTCTTGCTTATGTGATAGAGTGATATGGTCGATTTCTTCCTGATCACTCTGATCATCATCAGCTGGATACCAGGTGCCCAATGAGAAGGACGAAGCAGAGACAGGCATACGTCTCACACGGGATGTGACCCTGGTGATGGCCATAAAGATCAAAAGGAAGAGGTAGACAGACCCAACACTGGGCAGAAAATAGAAAAGGCTTGAGAAAAGGCAGAAAAGTAGTTTACATGAAGCTACAACTAGAAATAGAATTAAGAAGGTCAACCTTAGATGGAAAAAAAAGGCAAATTTTCTTCAATGCCTTTTCATTCTAATTTGCATAACCCCCTTACTTGCACTGATTGATGTTCTCATTCAAGAGGCAATTATTGAATACTTACTACATGCAAGGAAGGCTTTGTGAGGAAAAGCTGCAAGTGTGAAAGGGAAGGTCTCTTCCCTTGAAGATTTTATAACCTAGTGGAAGTGACAGAAATTTGAAAACAGGAATGTCAGAACAAGACTAATACCAATTGACCCAAATGCCAATTGAAGACCCAAATACCAGTTGAAATGTAAGCAGTGTGTTCTGAGAGCTCAAGGTAATAAATAACTCATCACTCATTGTTCAGCCCCTATAGATGACCCACTTGTTCCCAAGGGTCTGAGTCACCCACTCTGACTTGTTTTTCTCCAACACAACCTACCTCAGGATTTTAGGGTTAACCAGATAAATTAATACCAATAAAAGTATTAATGCCTAATTCTGGCTTAACCTATGATTCTACCGGATAACCTAAATGGAAACAGGCAGATCAAATCTTCAGTCACTGCATAACTGCATCACAAGTGGAAGGGGAAAGAACAGGGTGTTTGAGAATTGGAGGGGTTCTTGACCACCCTGAACTGCCAACATACAGGGGGCTGCCCCCAAATCACCTCATCTCTGAAAGTTCTGGGTAAAGTTTAGTTCCCTGGAACAGACTTTGAATTTAATGCTGTTATTGCACAAATATTATTAAATTAACTCTAGCTAAAACCCAGAACATATTCATTTGTCATTAGCCTGAGCCGATTGTATAATGTGACTCATTAATCTTTTTCACTGAACTAATCTTAGGTTGCAAAATAATTCCATCTCTTGGATATCAGTCCAATATTTAGGCTGTAACTAGAGTTCTAAAGACTTCCTTGATTGTGATGAACTCTTTCCTTGCTGACATCACTTGCTACATAAGCAGTAGGAGCAACACAAAATAGCAACAGATTTTGGGCACATCTGAAAATAACACACAGGTCAAGTGCGTTTGTTGAATACATAATATGTGCCAACCATGTTCACATCTATCATTTCATTTAACTCATTTTAACTACCTTCTGAGACAGATATTCGAGCTCCACTTTAGAGGTGCAGAAAGCTAAATTCAGAGAGGTTAAATGACCTTTCCAAGGCCATATCGCCGGGAAGTGATGAAGCCGGGATTTAATTCCAGGTCTGTCTGATATCAAAGCTTATTACTTTCCTTTACATCCCATTCCATGTGCAATTTGGAGCCAGGACTAAATAACTATTTGTCGTGTTCACTAAGGAAAGCTTTTCCTAAATAATAATGCCTGTGAGACAAGGGGATATGTAACCACAGGCTGTCTCTGAGATATTAATAGACTAGATTGGATGACTGACTGGAAGTCCTATCTTAAAGCAGGGACTGAGTTAGAACAGCTTGCTTCTAACGTTCATGTCTCAAATCCACCTATCTATCTCGATTGACTATTGAAGACTCTTTAAAATTGTCAGGGTGGTATTCACTAAAATTGACTTCTATATGTTCCCAATGGCTCAAATCAATCAAAAACAGAGAAGTCATAATGAGTGTCATCCACAGCAGGTCCTGAAGACTTGGCCAGGCTAAGGTCACCAAACCTCTTTTTTCCTTCGAAGTGAAGAAAAAACACACTGGGTGTGGGGGTAGCTACTAGTACTCACTGTCTGGAGAAAGGAAAAATGGCTATCCAGACATTCTCTCTGATAACTTCCAGCTACTCCCAATCAAAACAAACAAACGAACAAACAAAATGATGAGGAGCTCCCTTGTGGCACAGTGGATTAAGGATCTAACCTTGACACTGCAGTGGCTCAAGTTACTGCTGTGGTGCAGGTTTGAACCCTGGCCCAGGATCTTCCACATGCCATGAACATGGGCAAAAAAAAAAAAAAAAGTGATGAGCAAGATGTAATCTGGTATTTTGTCCATGGCTACAATTTTCTCTATGCTCCATCCATTATTGCCTTCATACTCATTCCCTTAGTTTGAGCATCAAGTCATAAATATAACTTCATAGTATTTCATTGTGCATTTAGTCACATGTTATAATAATTCCTTAGTTTTACACAATGTATCATTTTCACCATTAAGAAAGACAATAAGATTTAATAGCAAAAGCCATATGCCCCAAACCACAATTTGTCTCTTTTCTACAAGCAGATGGCTACAGGCCTACTAGGATGATTCAGACTTAATACATAACAATGAATCATTTCCTTAGATGAGCAGAAGGGGTTCCAACTTGAACCTAAGCTGTCGTCATCCTAGGATTCAGATTTTCTCATCATATCTGGAAATGCCCAGTGACGGAACACCAAAGGTCTGTGGCACCAAGACCGAAGAGATTCGTAATCAAGCACACAGGCTTGGTTCAAGGTCAGGACCCCAAACCCAGCTGGACAACTGGAGAGAAAAGAGATGGTGAGCTCAGTGCCATCACTCAGCATGTCCAGCTACCCATGCAGACAAGTGTTTGCTGAGAGCCCAAGATGGCTCTCCTCTGGCCAGGTAAGAAGGTTACATGATGTTTAGAGACAGGAAATACAGAAGGGCTTTTGTACATCTACTACAGCATCTTTGACACAGCATGTAGAATATCAGTTGTTGCCCAGCTGAAAGGCAGCATGACCCTGGGCTGGACATGATCATGAGTCACCTCCCTAGCTTCTTGGTGGATCTCAGAGAGTAGGCATCAAGTTACCATGGAGGAGGCCCAGTAGCAGAGGAGGAGATGTCAAGCTCTGTAAGAAACTTATGAGGACCGTGCTTGGAAATCCACTAAGATGCCCTTGGGGGTTTCCTGAGATATTTGAGGAGGACTTCAAGTTAAGAAATTAGGGATCTTACAATGCTTCCTGTGTACAGGGAAGAGGAATATCACTGGCTACTATAATCATCACCTCCATTTTAACCACTTAGGTTGCCTAGGAAACCTAGATTACAACATGCTGTGCTGAAACCCGGGATAATGGAAAAATACAACTTCACCCAGACCTTGGAGAAAGGGGAAGGCTGTAGGGAGTATGACCAGCTGTGAGTTCAAGAATTATTTATTACAGTAGCTTCCCAGCATGAACTAAGTCATATTAAACAATTAGCAGTGTTTTGTTTCCCCTTTACCAAAAAACAAAATTTCAACTATATTTTAGAAGCTATTGGACTTGTTTTCATTTTTTGTCAAAATACAATATTACCCTCAAATATCTTATGGACCATTCTCCTTCCTACTGCCATTCTAGAAATGTCACCAAAATGAATGGTGCAATATTTGGTGTGCAGATCTCTATCTTCATTTCTCATAAACATCTCAGGCAGAATGCATCTAAGCAGATCTCATTATCTTTTTATAAAACTCTACTCCTCCCCCTGCAGCTTCTGTCCCAGTAAGTGACCTTCCTATATATATCAGTTACCGATTAAAAATCTAATTCCAGATGGAATACCTACCCTCCCTCTAAATGAATTTAAAGTATAGCTATAAATTCAATTAAAATATTGGAAACCCCAATATTATAGAGCCAAAATTTTTCATCAAAAATTAATCTATCATTCCAATGAAGTTCCAAACAAAATTTAATCAATATATTGATGAAACCTGACTAGCTTATTCTAAAATTCAAAGGAAAAGGAAAATGTGGAAGAATCACCAAGAAAATTTTAGGAAAAGGGAAATGAGGGAAGACGACCTACTTTAGCCATACTGTTAGGCTAAAGTCCTCACAGTTGTGTGATGGAAACACAAGAATAAACAAATGGAATTCAGAAACAGGTCCATCCACATAGATGAAGAAGATATAGTGATGGGAAAAGGATGGACTGACTCTTGAGTAAACAGTACTGATATAACTGGCTAAGCTTTTTAAAAAGATTAATAATTTATAAATTATTTACCCAATTTATACAAGTCAACAAATTCCAGATGGATTAGAGATGTAACTATAAAAACATAAAGACAGAATATGGATAAAACTTGAAAACATTATGCTAAGTGAAAGAAGGCAGTCACAAAAGACCACATCTCATGTAAACCCATTTATGTATGTCCAGAATAGGCAAAACTATTGAAACAAAAACTGGTTGCCTAGGGTGAGGAGGTAAGGGCGTGTTGAGGGGGAAATGGAAAGTTACCACAAATGGGTATGGGGGTGTTTTTTTGGGCTGATGAAAATATTCTAAAGTTGATTGTGGTGAAGGTTGCACAATTTTGTGAATACACTACAAAGTACTGGAGAACTAAGAACTGCTTTAAATAGGAGAATGATATGATATATGATACATATCTCATTAAAACTATTAAAAATATATAAAGCTGGGGTTCCTGTTGTGGCTCAGCAGTAACAAGACCAACTAGTACCATGAGGACATGGGTTCAATCCCTGGCCCTGTTCAGTGAGTTAAGGATCTGGCATCGCCATGATCTGTGTTGTAGTTTACAGATGCAACTCAGATCCTGAGTTGCTGTGGCTTTGGCATAGGCCGGCAGTTGCAGCTCTGATTGAACCCCTAGCCTGGGAACTTCCTCACCTTCCCCCCAAAAGAATGCAAATAAATATCTGACAATAGGAACAAGTGTATGCAGAAAGAATCATAGATAATACAAGTACATAAAGAGATGGAACAATAAAATAAATGCTGATGGAAGCAGAGATGGAATAATAAAATGAATGCTATCGAAAGAACTATTAGGTTCATTTCAACTAAAGCACTAAGTACACAAATAATATCTTAGGAAAGAGAATTTAACATGCATGCATTTGTAACTAATTTGTAAGTATTTCCTTTGTGCTTATCTCATTCCAGGGTAGATAAAAACCGTCCACAGGAAAGGTGCCCTGTTGCTATAGCGGTGACTTTGGGAGTTACTGAAAAATAGCAGTGACAGACAGGGAAAGAGAACCCAAGGCTCTCTGACCCAAGTACTGCTCACTTCATGGTCAGTAGGCAACTCTTTTGAGTAACAGTGATGGTTACCCCATGGATACCTATAACTTATATCCTGCTTAAAAGAATAACTCGGGCCAATGTATCAAAAGTCCACAAGGAAATACACAATATTAACAATGCTTATTTGATATTATCATAAATATACATAGTTAAATATATTTAATGTTATAAAATAAATAAAATTTTAATAGAATGAAGGAAAAAGGGATTTACCATTCATTGAGCATCAACTATGTACTAGATACTTCATTGAATATACATATCAATATTGCAAAGTTTCATCAACCCATCTTACAGACAAGGAAACTGCAGACCAGATAAATGAGTCACAGAAGCCAAAACGGCAGGGACAGAAACAGAACCTAAGCCAGTCTGGCTCTAGCATTCATGGTCTTTTCATGCCATGGCATCACCTCCCTAGATCAGGCCTAATTTTCCCACCGAATAGACATACTTAATGATATCAGTCTACTTATAGTCTGAACTACTCTAAAACCACTCATTGGGGTCCATCTGATAGAATCCTTGGTTGAAAAGAGGAAAGAGAATGGACGTGGCAGTTTGATCCCACGTACCCATTACAACACCACTAGGAAGCTCATGCAATTATTTCTCATTACCTGGCTTTCTTTTCTGAAGTAAATTTTTATGAGTAACAAAAATGACCTCATAAGGAAATACCTTGAAGTGAGTAATTATTGAAACAATATATGCCTTAGAAACCATATCTTAGGGCACTGGGCAGCACCTGCATCCTCTTGCAGAGGGCCCTCAAAAACCTCCTTCATAAGACCCAGATGCTAAAATAAAGGAGTTGAGACAGTTCCAGCCTAATACTTTGTATTAAAGCTCATGACCACCCTGCAAATTAATGATATTATCCTCATCTTAGAGATGAGGAAAGGGGTTTCAGGGAAGCAGGAGAGCACAAGGTCTGATATCAGAAATGCTCTTACTTAGCAGTGAGGAAGACAAGGCACCTGCCTCAGCTTGGTTCCATCCTATGACATCTACAACTCTTGTGCTGCAGATGGATGTGCTACTAGTAGGATCTGACAGAGGATAAGTATTGATTGGATTTGCCTTATAGGAAGAGGTATGTGTCTGTTGACTTGGAAGGAAGGCAGATGGTAGAGAGAATGGATGATGATGATGGTGTTAAGTAGAGTCTGTCATTTTCCAAACGGTTGCTGCCAAGAAGAGAAAAGCAGCTGATGAAAATCATGTGTTTCAAAGTAAGGAGACTGAGAAATACTTCTTTTGTTTTAAAGACATTGTTTGTCTTATTTGCAAGGGAAAAATCACTTTTTCAGAAAGAATAATTCCAAAAGGCACTGTGTAATAAGCCACATTTTATAGTTAAGAAGCTTACAAGGTCAGTAAAAGACAAAAGAAACAAGATTCACAAATGTCTTATTCAACAACAAAAGTTATTCAAAGGCACAGAATTATAGTAAGATATTACAGTGCAACCTACTATCTTGATCCTGAAATTTTAGCAAAAAAAAAAACATTAAGACTAGCAAAACAGTAAAAGGAAAAAGAGAAAGTTTCAAAATATTAACACTGAGAACTCTCTTCCAAATGACCCAAGGGAAGATGACCCCACAGGGAAGTTCAAAATTAACAAGCCCCTGGGAGTTCCCTGGTGGTCTAGCAGTTAGGACTCTGTGCTTTTACCACTGAGGCCAGGGTTCAGTACTTGGTGTGGGAACCAAGGTCACACATCAAACCTCTGTACACTGCAGCCAAAACAAACAAACAAATAAGACTCAACCACACGTGCAGAGAGTTTTAGTTCCCTAATCCTGATCTTGAGCAGAGAAACAGGGCTACCAGACATATGAGAAAACTGTCTAATGTGGGAGACAGAAATCAGAGAAAATGGGGTGGGGCGGGGAAGCAATTTTGAGGAAACTGAAACAATGCAAGGAGAGGAATGCTTTAAAAACAACTGTAACTAGGGAGTTCCCACTGTGGCACAGCAGAAATGAATCCGACTAGCATCCATGAGGATGTCTTTAGATCCCTGGCCTTGCTCAGTGGATTAAAGATCCAGCATTGCTGTGAGCTATGGTGTAGGTTGCAGATGTAGCTCGGATCCTGCGTGGCTGTGGCATAGGCTGGCAGCTGCAGCTCGAATCCGACCCCTAGCCTGGAAACTTCCATATGCTGCAGGTGTGGCTCTAAAAAGACAACAAAAAACAAACAAACAAAAAAACTGTAACTAGTATCCTCAGAAGCACAAGAAAAGTATTGCATTCCAGAAGCAAGAACAGAATCCTCCCGAAGAGAGCATTCAGAAAACAAAAAGTGTTCTTGAAATTTTTAAAAATGATAACATAAATGAAAAATGTAATACAAGAGGAGACCCAGAAAACTGGGGGAATAGACAAATAGAAGGACAGTTAAAGAAAGAAGAAAATTTGAAAGCAATGTCAGGAGGTCTGATATCAGAATTATCAGATTACCAGAAAGAATTGAGAAAACAGAGGAGAAGAAACCATAAGCAAAATATCCTAGAACTAAAAGACATCAGTTTCCTGATTGAAAGGCCCACTAAGTACCCAAGACAGTGGAAGGAATCAGAGCCACTGTAAAGCACATCAATTCAGAATACATATACACCTCAGACCTCAGAGATACTGATCTGGTTCCAGGCCAACAAAGCAAGTCACTTGAAATTTTTAGTTTCCCAGTGCATCTAAAAGTTATGTTACCCAATACTATAGTCTATTAAATGTGCAATAAGATTATGTCTAAAAAAAGTATACAAACCTTAATTTAAAAATACTTTATTGCTAAAAAATGCTATCATCTGAGACTTCAATGAGTTGTAGTCTTCTTACAATAGCAACATTAAAGATCACTGATCAAGGAGTTCCCGTCGTGGCTTAGTAGTTAACAAATTCGACTAGGAACCATGAGGTTGCGGGTTTGATCCCTGGCCTTGCTCGGTGGGTTAAGGATCTGGCGTTGCCGTGAGCTGTGGTGTAGGTTGCAGACACGGTTCGGATCCCACGTTGCTGTGGCTGTGGCGAAGGCCGGCGGCTACAGCTCCTGTTAGACCCCTAGCCTGGGAACCTCCATATGCCGCGGGTGAAAGAAATCCAAGGATGATCACTGGCCAGCCAGCTTAGAAAGATCTCTAGGGGCAGCGTCTCAAAAATACATATATAAAAACTGATAAAATTAGGGGAAACTGTAGGGAGGAGGGATAGATTAGGAGAATAGGAATAACACATATATACTATGACATAGAAAATAGGTAATACCTACCGTATAGCAGAGGGAAATCTACTCAATAGTCTGTAATAACCTATAAGGGAAAAAAGAATGGATATATGTATATGTATAACTGTTTCACTTTACTATACACCTGAAACTAATACAACATCATTAAATCAACTATACTCCAATAATGTTTAAAAAAAAAAAAAACCTGATAGATTAGCTGTTCTGATTGACTTTGTGGAAATTTTTACTAAAAGGCCATTAGAAGAAATAGAAATAATTAAAAATAAATACAAAGAAAACTCAGCAAATGAAAAACAAGGCCCTCTTTAATTTTATGAAAAAATATAAAAGAAGGAAGGAAGGAAGGAAAAATAACCATATACACAGACAGATGTGCTCAGTTATAAAGAACATTAGAATAATCTTCATACTAATTTAACCAAAATTTTAGTAGAACTATATTGGGAACATAAGAAAAGAGGAACAGGAGTTCCCTTCATGGCTCAGTGGTTAACGAATCTGACTAAGAACCATGAGGTTGCGGGTTTGATCCCTGGCCTTGCTCAGTGGGTTAAGGATCCGGTGTTGCCGTGAGCTGTGGTGTAGGTCACAGACGCGGCTCGGATCCTGCGTTGCTGTGGCTGTGGCGAAGGCCGGCAGCTACAGCTCCTGTTAGACCCCTAGCCTGGGAACCTCCATATGCTGTGGGTGCGGCTCTAGATAAAGGCAAAAAGAAAAAAAAAAGAAAAAAGAAAAGAAGAACAAAACGATGGAGGAATAAAGAGGTCACTGTATCTTTCGCGATAAGAATTTAACAGGTAATGCCTAAAATGGACAAACGGGAGTTTCTCAGTGGCCTAGCAGTTAAGGACTCAGCACTGTCACTGCTGCGACTCAGGTTCTACACCTTGTGCTTGCCATGGGCATGGCCAGAAAATAAATAAGTGAAGTAGACAAATCAAGAGATAGCAATATATTTGTAGTTTTTAGGGCTTTGAGATATGAAAAGCCCAGTGGAGCTTTAAAAGAGTTAAAAGTTGTACCTTTTGGGGACCAGAGGAAGTGAGATGAGGGGAGTCAGCAAACAGTTCAATTTTGTAACAGACCTTTTACTACTTTTTGCCACTTTAAACTTCATGCATGTAAAGCTTTGATTTAAAATCTTAATTTAAAAATGTAAATAAAAGAAAAATGCTAAACTTTCAATATAAACAGGTGGGCTCTCAAGTGATTAATTTGAATATTAAAAAGAGAACAACGTGGAGTTCCCATTGTGGCTCAGTGGAAATGAATCTGACTAGGGACCATGAGGTTGCGGGTTCGATCCCTGGCCTCGCTCAGTGGGTTAAGGGATCTGGCGTTGCCGTGAGCTGTGGTGTAGATCGCAGATGTGGCTCTGATCCCGCGTTGCTGTGGCTCTGGTGTAGGCTGGCAGCTGCAGCTCCTGTTAGACCCCTAGCCTGGGAACCTCCACATGCTGCGGGAGGAGCCTTAAAATGACAAAAAAAAAAAAAAAGGAATGACGTGATATTATTTGAATCCCCACCTGGGGTTCCAGTTACACCTGGAACAACCCAGTTCTTTTCACTTTAAATATTTCCACTTGCATTTCTATGGTGCTTTAGTCTTTTAAAATTGTTTATGGAGTCAGTGATCTAATCTTCTCCAGGATCCAGCATTTCATCCCCTGGAAGAACAGGATCTTTTACTTGCTGACATTATTTCTCCGAAACACCATGACCACCCTCTCCCAGGAGAGAAGATACTCTTCACTATATACGTAACCTGCACTGCCTGGAATAGTCAAAACCCCTCAGAATTGTATAGTACTTTACAGTTCTCAAAGTGTGTTCTCGTGTTTTAATTTGATCCTGCAACACCTCTGAAAGGTAGGCCAGATAGAGGCTCAGAAAGTTTAAGTGACTTCCCAAAGGTCACTCAGCTGGTAACAGCAAAACCACAAAAAGATCTGTTCACCTACCGTGCTGTACAGCAGTCTTGTTTTCACTTTCCATAAAGTTTAATAAGATCCAATTGCTGGCAGCCAAATGACCAGATGGCGGAAAAAGAAAGAGGGTATGAGTGAATTTACTTCTTTCAAGTCCAGCCACTGTGTCCAGACCCAGACTTAGAAAAAACTGCCCTCTGCTCAGATCATCCGCAGAACCTGTCCTGCAAACCACAAATTTTGGAGTCCTAGGACTTTTCCACATTCAAGATTCTCTTTAAAAATCAGAAATGTCCCTGAAAAAGAGAGCAAGTACCTTATCTCTTGTCCTTAGGCGGGACTGGTGGGCAAGCAGCTGAAAATGAGCGTGAGATAGCAGAAGATGGTTAGGGGAGGAAGAAAGTGGCACTGATTTATCCTAATTCCATATTGTTCCCAGAGTTAACCTTGGCCATCCTACTCAGAATTATTTCAAAAGACTCCTTTAGCAGGAATGTCATAAGGGGCTAACTCTGGTTTCGTAACTATAGTGATTGGACAACAACCACCACCAAAACCCCAAGACCCTCATGCAGCTCAAGTCACTAAGAAATATTTAGGACGAACTGGCATTACAATCACTGTTATTTATGTGTCAATTTAAAAGCAGTTGGATGTTTCATCTCATTCATCAGGAACAAGATTTTTCTCTCTATTTTTAGCAAAAATTGCAAGCTGGGCTCACACAGCCTCTGCTAAACAGAATACAAACCAGGATTTCTTGCATCTCTTCAGTGTGTGGGGAGCGTGACAAGCCGCAGAGAAAGGGACAGAACTGAAAACAAGCTGTGATTACCACTTGCAGATAACTAAACAAGTCCAACTCAACTCTGGATTCTGGGCCGGTTAATAGTACTCTCCCTTTTTTGTTTTAATTTTTAATGAGTCTTACACATACATTTAAATTTATGGCCTATTAGAATCCACTTGTGCTAGCACTATGTATACTGAGTAGCAAATCCATGCAGATTTAAATATAAAAGATAACTGTAAGATACCTCAGTCATGGATTTTGCTATTCTTCACATAGTTTAAAGGCATAACCCACAGAGGTTACATAACTGCCTTTACGGAAAGCCCTGCATTCAGAGTTGTTTTCGAAGCCTGTTTGCAGCCGAGTGTTTACTAAATCAAGCACTAAAAACTAGATTTACACCGGTTGTTCGAAGCTGAAAGCCAGCTGCAGCTGCCATTAGAGCAATTCAATTTCTTTTTTATAAAGCACAAGTAAGGCTCAATTTACTAAAGTTTTATTTCCTTTTTATGCATCCCATATGCTAGGGGAAAAAATTAAGTTTATGAGATTAAAAATGAGTTTTATGCTAAATGTTTACAAAGTTTCAGCTGGTTGCATTTGCCAGTCCTCAAACCCACCAAGTTCAGCTTCTGGGCTTTGCCTTTTTTTTTTTTCTTTTCTTTTCCATTCTAACAAAAGAAGGTCTTTGTGTTTGTAAAAGGAAATTGCCCAGGGCCCCATCTCTGGTCTCATCTACTCTGCCTTTCTCTTTAACATCGTACAATTTCATCACAGTTGAGATAGACAAATAAGTTCCTCCACGATGTCAAAGTCATTAGAAGGAATGTTCTTATAGGGACTCTATTGCTTTTTTAAATGTTTCTTTTTTTCCTCCATTCCCTGTCTTGATTTAGCTTGCCCGGTGATGTTTTTCATTTCTGTGATCTCCTCTGAAAAAGTAAGGTAACATTTACTCGATAGGAAGAAACGTCTAGCTAGCTAACTGCTGCTGAATTTGGAGAAGAGTGCATTTCATTACCTAATTACAAACTACAGTAGCCTAGAAAAGGATGTGTTGTACTTCTTTGCTCCAAAATTAATGGGCACAGATAATTATTTTTTAAACTGCATCTTTCATTCAGAAGATCCCCTGATAGCCATTTAATAGATTTCCCTATGCAAACTCTTCCTTCCTCTCTGAAATACTTTGGCCTTTTTTAGGATTGGCTTTCTAAATTCCTCCAGTTCAGATGAAGCTCCTAGAGAACCTGTCATCTTAAGAAACAGTCATTGAAAAAGGGTAGAAAAGTACAAAAAGATAGAAAGACTTCTAGACCTAAGGCCTATGAAATCATCCAAATCATGGATGGAATGAGTCCATTTACGTTTGGTAACTCATTCTACCTCCACTCACCTGTCAAAAAGTCAAGTTCCAAGCCTTCCCAGGAACAGTAAAGGAGACTCTAGAGTCTTAAAGTATCCGATTGGGAAAAGGAAAGAGCAAAAAACCAACATGGAGACATCAGAGTAGATGACAGATGGCAAGGGTCCTGTGAGAACAAGTTGTCATGCTGGTTAAGGGAGCTCATTCCATCCAAGCATGTCACAGAAGCTTCTATAAAGGGTTCTCAGCTGGGCAGAGCTCACTGAACCTCCAGCACTGAGATTCTTGAGCAAAGAAAAGAAAGGAAGGTTATCTCCCACACTTTGCCCTACATGAGGGAAGAGTTGACAAAAACTAGCTTCGGCCAGAAACACAAGCTAGGCGTCAGTAGACTGGAACTCTCTAGGTGTGTGAACCAAAAACCCTCATCCTAACAGGCAGCTTTTGGCAAACAGGATGGCTTACATGACAAAGAATGAGAACACCAACCACAAAGAAAAGAACAGTCCCCACGTAGGACTCAAAATTGAAAGATGCCTACAGTATACCCTTCAGTCTCAACCTACAGCCTACAGTAGCAAAGGTGGAGCACAGTGGAGGTAACCCTGGGCCCTTGATTGAAAGTGCTTCTAGCAGAAAAGGAGAGCACCTGGGACTTGAGGAGAGAGAGGGACTTGAAGGTGGAGCACAGTGGGGTTTCCTTAATTTCACAGGAAGGGGCTTGGACCATATGTCACTTTTTATTAGCACGTTAACTGCCCCCCAGACTGTTTTAATTGTACCCTCCTCAAACCCTTACAGCTCAGAAAATGAGGGTGACACCAACAAACCATCAGCGATACCCTTGATTTTGGGATCCTCACTCTCAGAGGAGACAAGGCATGTGGTTATGATACCAACAGAAACAGTCATGACGTGATTGGTAACGTGTCACTCACAATTCAGCAGAAAGTTGAGGAGACAGAGGGATATATGCAGGAGTAGTCAGAGAAGTTTCTCCAGAAGGGATGGGCCTTGAAAGATATCCAGGATTTGAAATGAAGATCAAAAGTAATTCAGAACTAGGGAGGGATATAAACTCTAGCATTTGGTGCAAGTATGAGAATGGCATGTTTATAGAAAGGGGGACAACAGTGAGAAAACTAATGGAGCACGGGACTAGGAGAGTTGCAGGAGATAACATCTGAAAAAGGGATCGGACTCAGGACTTGGAGGATTGTCAACAGCAGACTGAAGAGCAATGACAACCCTTTGAAGGTTATGAGAAGAAAAATGGAGGAGCACCTTAGAGACAGTGCCCTGGTGACAGGGCAGCAGGCTAGAGTGGAAGGGAATGAAGACAGATCACCGAGGGCACAGCAGCAATGATCCAAGCATGATGTACTGAAGCGCAAGTGGGAAATTGGAAGCCACAGGGAGAAATAAGTTGGGGTATTTACTCTCCCCACACTCCACCCCACCCATCTCACACCTCTCCACGGTTCAGCAATGGCCACATTCCTCTAGGAACTGGTGGGTGGTCCCACTTCATTCCACACAACTTTCTCTGGATTCCCATAAATGTGTACTCCTTCTAAGACTAGGGGTGGTAAGAGCACCTCATTGGTGTTAGCACCGGGAAGCTTCCCCACTCCTTTACAGTTTTCTTAATTATATCTCCATGGCTCTCTTTCTCTTTGGTTTTTTTTAAATGAGCCATTTGTACCTCTGCAGATCCTGACAGATATAAGCACCAAAAACATTTTGAAAGAAAAGCCAAGAAGTCATGAATTGGACTGGAAGAAAAATGAAGGCTGATGAAAACACTTTTGAGTGTGGGGACTGAGAATATATAGCATAGAAATATAGAGCAGTGATTAGGAGTAAAGACTTTCAGAACAATACTACCTGGGGAAGCTTGGTTCCTCCACTTTGCAGTTGTGTGATGTCAGTTGGGGGCATAGAGCTTCCCATCTCTAGGCCCAAGTTACTTCATCTGTAAAATAAAGACAATAATTTTTTAAGGATTGAATGAGTTAATACATATAAAGCATTTAGAATGGTGCCAAGCTGCATGTACTTGCTGCATAAGTGTTTCCTATTATCACAGGAACACACATGGAAAATATTGATTATGAACTAAACCTTATACACGTTGAGCTTAATGGTGAAAGTAGAACACTTAAATGGAAATTTCCAGGAAGCACCTGGAAATAAATACTGACATTTGGATAAGAGGAAATTACTAAGGTATAGACAGATAAACTTTAAAGTAGGTGACCTTTCCAAAAGGAAGAACACATCAAAAGAACAGCAGAGTTCTGAAAAATAAGCTCTAGAGAAACATTCTGTGAGGAGGAAGATGAGAGATGAAAAAAAGAATAGGAAAAAAAGAAGCCAAAGAGCTCAATCTCATGGTAATAGAAAAGATAAAAGAGTCAGAGCAGTGAAAATGACAAATGCCTTCGAACTTCACAAAAAGATTACCTGGGTCTTCAAGAGATGAACTTGAGGAAGCGGAGTAGAAGTCGGCATGGAAGAAAGACTTAGATCTTAAAACAAACAAACAAACAAAAAACTAGAGGGAATAGGCTCAGCCAACAGATCAGTCTATGGTTTTTTTCTCCTGGATGCTGTAGACATGGGCATATTTAAATGGAAAGCAGAAGAAATGAAAAGAGAAAAAATGAAAATTCTAGGGAAAGAAAAAATAAGTAAGGTTGTTGCAAAATGCTTCTACGAAAAGACAAGAGGCTAGGAATAGAAAACAAATGAGAATTTCTTTGGAAATGAGAAATCGAAATTCCAAGTGTTTGCAGGGTTTTCCTACCCTGGTGGATTTTTAAAATTTCTTTATAACAAAGCCAGCTACTCAGATTTTAATTTTTTTCTTTGGCTACACCCATGGCACGTGGAAGTTCCCAGGCCAGGGACTGAACCTGTGCCACAGCAGCGACCCAAGCCACTGTAGTGACAACACTGGCTCTTTAACCTGTTGCACCACAAGAGAACTCCAAGAGATTTCAATGATTATGGTCCAGCTATGAATCTGAGCAATTTTAAAACAAAACCAAATAATGGCAACCTATACTCTTTTATTGCAAAATAACATTGTGGTTAAAATCATGTTCTCTAGAGTAAGACTGTCTGAGTTTATATACCCAAACTTGTCACTTGGTAGCTACATGCTTTCGGGCATATTACTTTATCTTTCTATACCTAAATTTCCACATTTCTAAAATGGAGATCATAATAGCACAGGCTTCAATGGGCTGCTGTGAAGAATAAATGAGATAACACAAATTAATTATTTCGAACAATGCCTGGGATAGAGTAGATTCAATAATCCTTAGTTATTATTCACACATTCCACCTTGTGCAATAATTATGTCTTAATTCTTTCTCCTCAGGGCGGTTCTTTGATTGCTTTCAACTCAAAGAGAACACCGATGTAGAAAAATCCCTCGCTACCATGCCCCAGGGTAATGTAAATTCAGATATAATGCAATTGGATATCGGTGAGCATCTTCAGCTGTGCTCAACTTTATTTTTTGAGTGGGGTGAGGCAGGCAAAGCTCTCATTTTCTGGAGGGGAGACATGTGATGAGGGGGCAAGACTGGGTGGAGAAACCATAGGCAACTCTTTCACAGAAATAGGGGTATGAATGTAACTTCCCCACATCCCCAGTAATCTCTCGGCTTCCCCCACACTGGGCTGAAGAAATGGGCATCAAGTGACCCAGAGGTCTGTGGAAACCCTGCTGCTGTCCTCAAAGTCCAGCCAGACATAATCATCCCCTTGATATCTCACCAGAGTGGGACCAAATTGCACATGGGACCAGGAAGGATTTAAATGATGTGGTCAACCAGCTGGATGGGCTCACCTCATTACTTAATGTATCTTGTGATAATGTTGACTCCATATTTACATTATCGGAACTCATGTACCCTCATTTATCAACTTTCAGTAGGATTTTCCTAATACTTCAGTTGTCTTCATGAAATTGTTCTAGGCTGATTAGTAGCCTCTTAAACCTGTTAGTTCTTCTATCTGCCATGGCCAAATTGTAACTTTCTTGAGGGCAGGGTTCATTTTAATCAAGTTGTGGTTTCTTTCCCCAATTTCCCACTATGTCCAGCACAATGTAGTAAGAAAATAGTTACCATGGCAACACAAGAAAGGGCCTCATGGAGCTAAGGAAGGCTTTAGCCTCACCCTACCATTTCATAATCTCCATCAACCCCTCCCCACACCCCTTCTCAAATGAATTTTGCTCCCCTTTTTCACAGAAATTCTGGAGCAACCTCTGTGTTGGTGCTAAATAAATGTTGCTGAAATTTTCTGATTTGACGAGTAAGATGCATCCATTTTTACATCCCTCAAGTGTGTCTCTAGCTCCCCTTTGTGGAGAATAATGACCAGGGTATCTCCAGCAGCTAATCCAGCTGGGTTAGTGTCCCAGGAGGAAAGAGAGATCCCGAGACTAATTTGACCTACAAAGAAAGGCAAATGCTATTTTGATACCTAATTGCCTACTACTATCAAGACAGAAAAAGCCTACATGGTGGGGGGCGGGGACAAGAAACAGACTAAAAACAGGTACCTGGCCAACTCCTATGAGTTGAGAACATAAAAATCCAAATTGTATCCACCCTTTGTTTGAGTCATAAGGTCCTACACAGCTCATTTTCTCACTTGGGTCTAGAAAGCTTTTTCCAGACTTTTGTGGACAATCAAAGGCTTTCAAGGTTGCCCATTCAGAACCTGCCAGTGTTTACTACAGCTGCTTAAAAAGTTCACAATAGAGCAGAGTCTCCACCCAGGAAAAAGTCTATCAGAAAGAAAGGACTGCCTCCCTCCCACCCCAACCCAGCTTATGTCAGTTTAGGTTCCCATCTTTCATTTCTCCCACTCACCAATCTGTTCTGCTAGAAGTGGGCAGATAATGGCAGGAGGGTCCGCCTTTGCAGCGTTTTTTATTGATACTCATATAACACTGCCATCTTCGTTTTTCTTACTGATTGTTTCAGAATCGATGCTGCCCAGAGCGTAAACTCCAAATAAGGCAATTACTACATGGTTCATGGTTTTATTTATCTCTGAACATATTGGTTGAAGAAAAGACTCTGTTTAGCCATTCAATATCCAGGTGCTGGTTTTAGCTTCCAGGAGTCTATAGCACATTTGGGAAGACACAGAAGTAAGCAGAGTTGGAAGGTTAGGAAAGGCTTCTCAAGGAGCATGTGCCTGAGCTGAATAGTGCAATTGCACAGATGGGAATGATGGGGGCGGTACTCACAGGAGGAGCTGACGGTGCAGAGAGGCAGAAAGAAGCACAGTACGTTCAGGGAGCAAGCCACGCAGCTGGAAAGTAGAGCAGTAGGTAAGGACTGGCTGAAGGTCCTGTTGGAGAGTGAGGGAGAGCCATACAGAACTTACCTGTTCTTCGGCAAGGGAAGTGGTGAAAGACTTTTAAAACAACATTATGAGATACCTGCATTTAAAAAGTTAGCTCCAGGAGTTCCCTGGTGGCTCAGTGGGTTGTCACTGCTGTGGCTCGAGTCACTGCTGTGGTGCAGGTTCAGTCTCTGTCCTGGGAACATCTGCATGCTGGGGGACAGGGCCTAAATAAACAGAAATAAAAATTAAAAGCTAGCTCCAGAAAGAAGGGTGATATCCAGTGGTGGATAACTCAAGGCTGGGAAAAAGTTAAGAGGCTGTTAAAATAAGCCACATGAGAAAAAATTAGATAGTGACTAAGGATGTTGTGGTAAAGATGGAAACAAGGAGAATATATTTGAGAAGTAATAAATAGGTAGCTTGGTAAAATCATAGTGACTAATAAAATCGGGGGGGGGGGTGTCAGAAAATGAAGGACTCACTGAGGATTCCTAGGTTTCTGGCTTAAGCAATCAGGTAGATGATAATACCCTCTCACCCAGGGAATGTGAAGAATTCAGGAAGAGTTTAGTTGCTAGATGCATTAACTCTGAGGTTTCCATAGGAGTTCTAAGAAGAAAGACTGAGTTCAGGGAAGAATTCAGTAATTCATTTGGGGTGTCATTAGCACAAGAGTGGGAGATAAAACCACTAGAGGATCTAAGTTCATTCAAAGAGCCTGTGAAGAATGAGAAGAGGATGGAGAATCAAAGGCAAACTGAACAGCAGCAGACCCTGGCTTTAGCGACTGTCTTCCACTTCACATTAAAAATGCTCCTAGGAGCTCCCTTATGGCAGCAGGTTAAGGATTCAGCGCTGTCACTGCAGTTCTCAGGTTGCTGCTGTGATTGGGGTTCAGTCCCAGCTCGAGGAATTTCTGTATGCCACAGGTGCAGCCAAATAAAGAAAAATGCATCCAGAACAAAGCGAAGTCCTACTCCCCCATATTCTCTAAATAAAAAAGAAGTAAGAAGAAATAGGATGGAGGAAATCACAATTGGAAAGCAATCACTTAAATAAGCCAGTATACAAATCTAAAATGGAATAAAAAAAAAAAAAAACTACTGTAAAAGTGATGATAAACACAAGGAACAGCAAAAGGACAAACATGAAGGAGTTAAAAAAAAAGCACTTCAAAATCATAGAATGTGGGGAAGGAAAGCAAGAAAATCTAGACTCCCTTTTTTTTAACAATGTGTTTGAGCCTTTATGACTATCAGGCTAAAGCAAGCAGATATAGGAAGGGGTTAACATACTTAAAAAAGAGGGCAACCACAAATCAAAACCAAACTTAACATTCACAAAAACTAAAACAGTACACGAGCATAAAATAAATGGAAATCTTCCAAACAAAAAAAGAAAGGAACACAAGAAACATAGAATCAACTGGAAAACAAGGTTTAAAATGGCAGTAAATACATATTTATCAATAATTACCTTAAATGTCAATGGACTGAATGCTCCAATCAAAAGACACAGAGCAGCAGATTGGATAAAAAAGCAAAAGCCTACAGTATGCCATCTGCAAGAGACTCACCTTAGGGCAGAGGACACATATAGATTGAAAGTGAGGGGATGGGAAAAGATATTTCATGCCAGTGGACAAGACCGGAAAGCAGGAGTGGCAGTACTCATTTCAGACAGAGTAGACTTTAAAATTAAGGCCACAAACAAAGACAAATAAGGATACTATTTAATGGTAAAAGGATCCATTCAAGAAGAGGATATTATAATTGTCAATATCTATGCCCCAATAGGGGCACCCAGATACATACAACAAATATTACCAGACATAAAAGGAGAAATTGATGAGAATACAATAATAGTAGGAGACTTTACCGCCCCACTCACCATCAATGGACAGATCCTCTAGACAGAAAATCAATAGGGCAACAGAGATCCTAAATGACACAATAGAAAAGTTAGGCTTAATTGACATTTTCAGAACATTACATCCAAAAAAATCAAAATACACCTTCTTCTCAAGTACACATGGAATCAAGGATTGATCACACACTGGGGCACAAAACTAACCTCAACAATCTGAGAGTATAGAAATTATTTTGAGTATCTTCTCTGACCAAAATGGCATAAAACTAGAAACAAACCACAGGAAAAGAAATGAGAAAAAATTAACTACATGGAGACTAAACACGCTCCGTGGGCATAACAGGCACCAGTATTGATACAGCGAGCATCAGATCCAACCCAGAAACTCTTTTTTGGTATCTTGGTATTTCCCAGTTGTAAAAGCTAGTCATCACAATGTATTGCTACAAATTTTAATGATGAGAAAGGATATTAAGGAAACACACAGTTTTTATAAATTCCACATCCTCTTGCACTTCTTCTAATACCCACATGGGTGCACCTTCTCTCAGTGCCTAATGGCTGTTACATGAGGTCACTTAGCCTGCCTTAGTCAACACCGGGTTTTGTCGGGCTCTGCTGATCATTATCTACTTGATTCTTTTCCCCATCTTTCAGCATGTTCTGTTCACCAAGATATCTGAACGAGCAGTCATTTGGCTGTGTGTGGGAAATATTGGATCTGTGCTAATCAGGACTGTCAGGTTGCAAGTGACAGAAACCCAAGTCAAAGGAGTCGAGGCAAAAGGAGAGGTGTGCTGGTTCCTAGAAACCTGGCTCAGACTTCTCACTCGCTCTGTCCTGTGTCCCTGCCCCTTCCTGCATTTTGGCTTCCATATCCCATCCCTTGGACTGAATCTCTCCACAGAGCAGGAAACAGCACCACAGTTCTCATCTCCCAGGTTTCTCTGCAGAGAAGCTCAAACTCAGTTCTCACTGCTCCTAAGTTCAAAATGCCTAAGGAATTTCTCTAATTGGCCTAGCCTGGGAAACACATCTACCCCACGACCACACACTCGTCCAGAGAGATGGTTAGTCCCAGAAACAAAAAGAAAAGAAAGGCAAAATAATAGACATCCATCCACCAAGCGCTCACTGCAGAATTCTCCCTCTGTTACCTCGCTGCCCCACAGATCTGCCTGGGTGCCTTATAGATCAGGGATGCTTTTCTGCTTTTAAAGCCCATTTCATTTTTATTATGCTCAGTCTCTCCTTAAAATCTCATCTCCTTCCAAGCTGACACTCTTCACTCCTCTAAACATCTGTCGATGCCTTTGATTCCGGAAACCACCTGACTTCTGCTCCCCTAATGAAAGCACAGTTGAGATGGGAGGGGGTCAGAGTTCAGACAAGCAGGATCACCAGAAAGAGAGAATATTTTCACTGCTAGTTTCATGTTACAGCTCTGCAATCTTACCAAGCAGAGAGCCTGGTGAATTCAAAGAGGGCAAATCTATCATCTCTTTCTGCTAATTCTGATAAAAACAAACACAGAAACAAAAAAATCTCTTTAGAGATATACAGAAATTTAAGAAAGCAGGAAACCAATGAACCTGACATTCTTGGATCAGAAAATAAAATGAAAAGCGCTTTAAAAAGTTAACAGGGAAAGTTGAATGTGAAGTGAGCAGTAGGTATTTAGTGATTTGGCTCTCCTGGAAGTCACCACATCAAAACAGAGCCAGCGCGGAACTTAGCTGGATCTGCAGTTCCCACTTAAGGAAATCTAAAATTAACCACGGTATAATCTGAGTCTGAAGTGTTTCTAATGGGTCGCCGAGCAGCTTGGGTGATTATCTTTCTATTCTGAAAATAAAAAAGCAGAAAACTGATGATTGGCTGGAAGACATTTAGAAAACATGATCACACCCAACACCATTTATCTAAGGTCACCTCTGAATACAATCACTTCTACAATGTATTAGTCATTTTAGTTCATTAAATATTTCACGACAATTTCTTTGTTATACATATTGAAAGCTTCCCCTTCATCAATTTCTACTTCTTACAACTGTTATTTTCTTGGCTACATGGCTTCTAGTAGAAGAAACAAAATAAGCAAAGAGGTGTGTTTTTGTAATTTATTTTACAAGATTCAATCTTCTAAAGAAATATTAATTTGAAAATCTGAATATATATAATGGTTTTGATTCACTTTACTTAGTTCATTCCTAGTAAGTTGAGATTTGTTCAAGCTTTTACATCCTTTCTCAGTATAAGAAATCATAATTCATGGATATTACCACTAGGTGGCTCAGATAGCTAAAACACTGATTCAATATATGCCCAGAAAAAAAAATTTTTAAAGGTTTATAACTTTTTCTGTAGTTATATCCTTTATACATTAATTTTCTACAAACTTGTATACTGTTTATAAATTATCACTATACTTCTACACATGGGAGACAATTACTTTAATGTAGATCATCATCATGCATGCCATTTTAATGAAGGTAAGAGGATTAACAGGAGAAATGTATGAGTTATATTTTGTCATAAAAATATAATAATAAAATAAATTAAAATCTTCCCAGCTGACTGAGAACACAGCATTCAATGGGATCTAAAGGGTCAGAGTCTTGGGTTGTATTTCATTTTAATTTATTCAGACATTTGCAGAGATTACCTGCTACACTTTCTGGCAATTCTGGTTATTTAATGTCTCTTAGAGGCAAGTGACTCACAGCCAGAGCTCAAGTTTACTATAGTCTGGGGACCTTGAAAATCAAGCCATTCTTCGTTACAGTAAGTTAGTGAAAGGAGAGCCTCTCCAGATACTGTGTCCATTACATTAGATGGCTTGAGACCTATCTAATACAGCAAATTATTATTTTCTTCCCAACTTGAATAAGCATCTTACAATTCTGTGGGACTGTTGAGGATAGAGTACCAGGACGTGAAGGAAGAAGGGGTTCTCTCCAAGCTGGAAAGGAAAGTATGAAACCTTTTGATTCTGTCAAGGAAAAGAAAACACAACAGGGACTCTGGAATAAAAGGGAGAATCAATACGCCCTCCCATTATTCTGAAGATTGGTTTTCTAGGTTGTCTTCATAGGAACAGAAGCTCTGCCCTAAGTTAAAAGTTTGGGGCCATTGAAATCTTAAAAAAACTCTCCCTCAAGATGCTGGTTTTCTCTTTGGATTATTTGTCTTTATCCTTGAATGATCTGTCTTTTTAATCCCCAACTATGGAATGTTCCATTCTAAAAGTTATTTGAGTAGATTTACTTTGGGGAAGAGGCAAGATCTTCTTAGGAGGAGCTTAAGGGATAATTTTTCCAACTCTTAGACAAGTAGTATTTTCCTCCCCTAATCTAAAAAATATTTTCCTTGGCTCTTTGTTATTTGTCATTTGGAAGTACACGGAAGAGGCTGAGATTGGCTTAAAAGACAAGGATTGATTCTCCCTAAGGGAGTCATAATTTAGGTTCAGCTGCAGTAACAGCAGGTCCTGGTATTTTTATATTCGTGTTCAGGTACCTGACATTTATATTTTATGTGAATATAGAGTTGTATATATAACATGAACTAGTTATCACATAGCTCTTAAAAACTGAGGTCTAATTAACTCTCTCCAAGTTTAACAACTACAGTTGGTCAAAATTCTAACCAGAAAGAGATAGGATCTTATCTTCCCAAATTATGGCCATGAATAGTTTCCGCTGGCTGACTTAAATACAAAAATAAACAAAAGAATTCAAAGTGGCTTAAATAATCAAAAAGATGTAATTGCTTACGTGACTGAAAGCTAAACGCAGAGTTCTTTCTAGGGTTGATTTGACTTGGTTGCTCACCGATGTCATCTAAAACCAGGTTTACTGCTGCAGCTGTCCGCCCTTGGCAATGTCAGCTTCACTTCTGGTTCTCCTGTCTGTCTCTTTACAAAGGTAAGGACATAGAGGAAAGACAATTACTCAAAGTATTCCCAGAAGAGAGGACACTTCTCTCCCAGAAATTCCTCAGCAAGCACGGTCTGCAGGCCTCCCCTGATGCAATAACCCTGGCCAGGGAATGAAGCCCATCATTAGTGTAGGCCCAAGCTTCACGCCTCAGGTCAGGAGTCAGAAATGAAATCTGTACCCTATTTTTATCAGTGTAAAAATCAGAGCTATCACAGGAAAGGGAGACAATATGAGTGAGGGGGTGGGGAGGGACATTGGAGGGATATATGCTAATTCATACACCTGACTGTATAGGGGGACCCCAAACCAAACTGCCTGAGTTTGAATCCAGCCCCCACTACTTGCTGGCTTTCTAACCATTGACAAGTGGGTCGAAGATTTGCTTAAATGCTTACATCACAGGGCTTTTCTAAAATCCATGACCTCAAACCAAGCATTTACTACACTCTTTTTTGTGTGAGGCATGTGGAATTGGGATGAACACAAAAGGGAGCAAAATAATGTTCTGCTTCCAAGAGCCAGCAATTCAGGGAAGGAAAATGAGACCTCAGAGATGTTGATAAAAGATAAATGGGATAAGATACATAGAAAAGGTGTATTTCCTAAAACGGCTTTGTTTTGTTTTGTTCTGTTTATTTTGCCACACCTGTAGCATACAGAAGTTCCCAAGCTAGGGACTGACCCCACGCCACAGCAGCAACCCAGCCACTGCAGTGACAATACCAGATCCTTAACCCGCTATGCCACAAGGAACTCCCTAAAATGTTTTTTTTCCTAATTAAATACCCTTTAATAGCAGACATATTTTCTAGTGTTTTTCAAATCATATAGGAAGTCGATATGATTTATCTGGATAGTTATATAGTTAATAATAAATGTCGACAATAATAATCAATAAAACTACTAAAAAAAGATCAACTAACAAAATTTCAGCTATAAAGTGCATAAAATATAATGTTCTTAATTCTCTACTTTTTAAGATAATGAAGAGGAACAGAGGGACCATACAAAAATCACTGAAATTGTTTTCCTTGGAAGTATTTTGGTGCTTTCAGTGAAGAATGTGACAACAACTGAATATTCTTTTTTTTTTTTTTGCTTTTTTTTTTGCTTTTTAAGGCCACACCTGTGGCATATGGAAGTTCCCGGGCTAGGAGTCAAATCGGAGCTGCAGCTGCCAGCCTAGGCCACAGCCACAGCCACAGCAACACAGGATCTGAGCCTTCTGCGACCTAGACCACAGTTCATGGCACCGCCTGATCCGTAACCCACTGAGTGAGGCCAGGAATCAAACCGGCATCCTCATGGATCTTAGTCAGTTTTGTTAACTGCTGAGCCACTAAGGTAGCTCCGACAACTGGATATTCTGAAACTGTTATCAAGACACAGAACAAACCTTACTACAGACGCTTGGGAAGTTGTTATTTCCCAGCCCACTAGCTCTTTCCAAAAGCTGGGAATAGACAGATTTCCTTTGTTCTAAATCAAGTCTATTCTCCAAGCAGAAGTGCAACAGGTCAGCATATTAATTGAGTAACTACCACCCTTAGAGGGAGCTCTGATGCCTTTTAAGTCACCCAAGTTGACTTCTGCCTCCCTTCATCTCAGAAAGCACTGCTAGTCCACAAATCCATTGCTGGGCATCCTTTCGGTCCAACTCTGAGCCCTCAGAATTTTGAACAACCTTCCTTTTGCTTAGCGTTTTCACCATTGTTTAAAAATATTGTCACAGTAAGATAATTCTGCAAAATGGAAGTAGCTTAACCACAGTAATATTAGACAGAAGGTACATATTGTCTTTGCACCAAAGAAACAGAGGAAAATGCTCATTGCCACTGGCATTTATAGCTGCTGGTAACTTCCTTATACTTTTTGGAAATGCATAAATAAAATTCTCAGGGTGACAATGTTCAGGAGTACCTAGAGTCTTTAAGATGGAATCTGCAGGAAAAGAGTTCACTGGCGTTTCTACCCAACTGAGTAGGACTGGGGAGAGAGCTCTGTCTTTTCTGTCTGTGTTCCCAGTGTGTGGCTCTGATCAACACCTCGACAGATGTATGCTGAGTCAATTTCAATTTTTCCAGAAAGTTTGTGAACCAACCCAGATTAGATATGAATAAGAAAACAATGATAGGAAAGATAAAAACCACAGGACTGGGGTGGAGACTGGGGAAGATCACAACTAAAATGTTATCTTGAGACAAGGGAGCAGCCCGGGCAGGGCTCACTTAAAGCTGAAAGAACAATCTGTACTGGAAAAAGAAAGAGTCCACAGCACTTCAGGAATGACTGCGTGGGAAAGACCTTTCAGGTCCTCTTGAGCCAATCCCCTTATTTTACAGATGAGAAGAGAGGTCCTTAGCAGGAAGTAACTTGCCAAGGACCTCCCAGGGGATCAGTGGCAAAAGATGAGACCATGCATGATTCATCCCCAGGCGGGTCTCAACTGCTCCACATGGTGGTGGCCACTTTACCCCTTGCAGGCATCCTGAATAGAACTGGCTTATTAAGCTTTCTTGGGAATTCCATGGTGGCCTAGCAGTTAAGGACCTGGCGTTGTCACTGCTGTGGTATGGGTTCCATCCCCCACCACCACCCCTCAAATGCCCAGGAAATTCTACATGCTGTGGGAATGGCCAAAAAAGAAAAAGAAAGCGACACCTCAGAGTTTCTATCAAGTTCCAATGAGTGTTTCCAGAGCTGGGCCAAGTGGCTCACTGCTCACCATCAGTTAGAAGTAAGGAACCCGTGAGGCCGCTTCCGCTCACGTTTCACCCAGACACACCATCAGAGTCCTGAGCCCCATAAAGGATGGCCAAGAGGGAGCCCAATTCCCCCAAACTCTTTCCTTAGATTTTTTGAGGATTCTTGGCCCCCGAGTTTCCAAAACACTTTGCTGGTATGATGCAAGCTCAAATCCACTGGAGTTTGTACAAGGAGAGAAGATGTTGCCATGCACACGTGTAAGATACAACAGAACTGTGGAGTGAAGAAGGGATGGCATTCAGCAGGAGCCAGAAATTCTAGCAAACCCCCTAGGCCTGTGGTTTTCTTGCGTGCTATCTCAAAAGTATACTTTAAACACCTACAAACACCTAAGCTGTCCAGGAACTACAACGTACAAGATGGTCCTTTTTAAATAGATAATAAAATAAGTAAAGGAGTGGGTACTGCTTCCGTTTGATCACTCATTGGATCCTGCAAGGCCTGGAAGTGGCAGTGTGGGGAAAAGGAGGTTGCTTCTCCCACCTCTGCATCCCAGGGGATGGAGGCTGTGGTCAAGAAAACAGTATCCTTCGAAAGGTCAGTTGGGGAAGCAGTGGCCTTGGTTTCACTTAGAGCAAGAAGATGAAGGGAAGGATCAGAGAAGACCTTGCAAATATAGAGAAGTGTGCTGCTGACTGGCCTTGAATTTGAAAGAGCTCAGTAGGAGAGTCGGGGTTTGATAGGGAGTAGTGCATGTTCAGAACTGAAATGGTGCTGAGAATTCAGGGGCTGGGGAATGCTGGGCACCCTGGGTCCTGCACGTCCAGGGGTGCTTGGAGTAGACGGGGTGTGGTAGATGCTGCAATAACCTTTCCAGATCCCCACCCCCTTTTCTAGGACAAAAGCGCTCATGTCCCAGCCGCCCAGTGTTCTTAGGTGAGTTCTCCTCCAGGAAGTGGATGAAGAAGCTCCCTTGCTCAGCATCACACCCTCTCCTGGCACCCCTGCCCCCTCATGACTGGTCAATGCAGAATTGGAATGCCTGGCCCCTTGGCCTACCTTGCCCACAGCCACTTTAAAACACCTTGAGAGCTTCAGAGCTCTCCTAGCACTGCAGGATCTGTGCAGGTCCCCACACAATCTCCCCGTCCCAGCCTCATCCTGCTTCCCCCTCACAGCTGGTGAAGCTGAGAGAACTTACCAGGTGAGCCAGCCACCTGTGTTCAACCTCCTTCCCAGGGAACTCTGTCTGTGACAGCAGGGACACGGTGAGGTGAACCCTGAGGATCTCACAGCAAATGGTGAGGGGAGGCTGTGGGTGCCAGGATGCATTAGGGTTAAATAGGCGGTCTTGCCAGGAATCTACAAGCACCCCTTTCACCCATGGAACTCAGTCTTCCAAGGCTGGACGCACTGTAGGACCTACAGGCTCACCTGCTTCAAGGGAAGGGAAGACAAAAATGATTCACCTTCTTCCCTAAGGCCTTGTAGACGTCTTTATTTCTATGTCGAACCCTTAACAAAAGCTCAGGAGCCACTGTAATAGCCTGTATTATGATTGTCAAAGTTCTCTCTGCATCTTCCTAACCAGGCCTCTATCTCCCCAAAGTCCCTGCAGGAGAGACATTCTTGCTCCCCCTGATTTGGCCTGGAGACTTGCTTTAGCCAAAGGAACAGGAGTGAAAGTGATGAGCCATCCTGATCCTGCCTTCTCCGGTTTCCCCCTTCCTTAATCAGCACCGTTCCAAGTGGGGGCTGCTCCTTCAGCCTGCATCCTGGAGCGAAACGCCGAAACTGACCCTCTAGACTGTATCATGAGAGTGAGAGATACTCTTTTGCAGAAACCACTGTTTTTCCATCATTCACTACTGCAGCGTACTTCAGCCTCAGGGAATTAATACAGACACCAAGGACAGGGGTCAGCAAACTCAGCAAACTGTAAATAGCCAGAAAGTATTTTAGGCTTTGCAGGCCACCCAGTCCTTGTCAGGACTGCTTAATTCTACCATTGTCAGGCAAAGCGCTCATAGACTATTGGTATGAGCAAAGGAGCAAGGCAACGTCCCAGTAAAACTTTACCTACACAAAAAAAATGACAGACCAGATTTGACCCCCCGTAAATAGCTGGCGGACACCCGAGGTAGATATTCCTGGTGAAGTCACTTAAGTAATTCAGCTGCTGGCTAGAAATCCTCCAATTGCCTAAAATCACATCTTTGCTAAGTTTACCCACCCAGTGTTATTCTGGTACGGTTTTATGTTAAAGATGATGTCCTTAGAGTCCATTTATTTAGTAAGGATTAGATGGATGAAAAGGCAAAGGATGGCATACTTAAGATCTCTGGATTAGCATGAGAGAAAAACAAACAAACAAAACAACTAGACTGATATCTTTGCCCATACAAAGCTTTCAAAAACAATTAGGAAGAGAAAGAGAATCATAGAGGAGAGAGGGAGGTGACTGAATTAGGGATAAAAATAAGGTAAATGGAAAACATGAAGAGAAATAATACAAATGTGAGAGAAAATTGGGTGAAGCTAGAATTCCTCATTTGGCTTTTTTTCAGCACCAGGACCAGAAAAAAATGTTTGTTCCTCTACTGCCACCTTCAGTTTTTTTCAAGATCTGGGCTCTCTCTTTGCAGTTTCCACTGATGGGGTTAAACTGCCCAGGATGCAGCTCCTACGGGTGCTTTTGCCATTGTTTTATTTCAGCTGCATATTGTGGAAAATCCACAGGAGTTCAAAAATGGCAGAGCTTGGGGAAATGATTTTTGAATGAAAGGAAGAGGACAAGATCCAGGATTGCAGATAAATTGGGGCCCAGGTTAATGCTGGAATGGGATGGGGGAGACATGGAGCAGAGGTAAGTGGGGATCCAGGGATGAAGGTATTTTGGAGACAGAGCCTAATTCTATAAGAGAAGTGAGTTTGCATGGTGAGGTAAACTGATAGTTTTTTAATTATGACTGGGGCCTGGAGGTGTGAGACTGCAAACAAAATTACATAATAAAAAATAGCTCTGACTAGATCTGGGATAGAAAACCAGGACTTGCCTGTCTTCCCTGCATTTTATCATGCCTGGTCAGGGACTCAGCAGTAATAAAATCACTGGGTTATAATCTTTTCACAGATTAGCCAAAGCTACTCCATCATTGCGTGTGGCTATCTCCTTAAGAGTCTGTCTGCATTGAGAGCAACTTGAGGCAGAAATAGGTCTTTATCATCCTTGTAAACCCAGCATTCATTATAGCAGCTGTCCAAAAGTTACCATTCAACGAATTCATGTTGAATTAAATTGTTTCCTTTCAATGACAAAATGCATAATTTTGAAAATTTCTTGTGGGAAATTGTCGATTCATTGGAATGAAGATGGGAAGCCCTTTGTCCCTGGAACTTCTCAGAATTGGCCATCTGTTTTCCATGCCTCCATCCTAAAGCTACCCTTCATTTCAATCCATTGTTTGCATTTCTCTATGCACCAGCACAAAGTCCAAAGCAAATGGTCCTAGCTTTGCTCTAAATACTGCAGTTATAAGGGGGCATTAAGTGACTTCAGGCTGAGACACAGGCTTCAGCCTCTCTAAGTCTCTCCCAGTTGATGTGCAGCCCGAGAAAGGAAAGACTGAACAGGAAATGTCCATGGTCACCCTCTCCTGGCATCTCCTAGCAAGACAGTCAACCCTGGCCCAGCAGTGGGTAAGGAGCATGCACTGTCTAGATGTCCATTATGATATAAAACATCTCAACTCTTCAGAAGGTGATATGCTTTTGCTTCTGAAAATAACTGCACATAATAACAGAGATATTTACCAAGCACATCAATTACCAAGATAATCAAAACAAAACTAGGAAAATCAACTGGGGTACTGTACCTCAAGAAATAGCACTATCTGCTCTGTTTTTAAGTAAAGGCTACCTGAGTTTTGCTTTTCTCTTATGGTTGAGGACACTTCACTTGGCACACATACAACTCTTTTCTTACGCAAGTCAGAGGTCACTTCCTTTGGGAACCCTTTCCTGACCCTGTCCCCCACAGTCCCACTACTCAACCTGTGGCCCTCCTCCATTCACATTACTTTCATCATATCATATTGAAATGGCTTCTGAACCCCTCTGCCTCCTGTACCACCCTGTTAATTCCTTGAGGGCAGGAATCATTTCCTAATTGCCTCTGTCCCTTCCACCCAAGCACCTAGTAGGGTTTCATCAAGCGGTTTTTAATGAATCATTCCTTCTTCACTGATGATTTATGCAGTCAAAAAAATCACAAATTCAGTGCTAGGGATCATGGCAGTTTCTCAGCCTTGCTAATCAACACAATCATGGGAGAAGCAAAATAAATATCCCCAGACTTTTCCATCAGCCTTGGCTACTGGGGTCTCATGGACATCTCAGGCACTGGTCAGAAAACGTCAGAGACTGCATAACAATGCAGTAATGGATATTTGCCCTTCTGTCTTTACTCAGAGGGTATCCTATCCTTCATGGTTGCTGAGCCACCTCACAATAGTTTGGGGATGTGGGAAGAGCAATGGAGATTGTGCTCTAGCTTGCTTCAAGGTCAGAGTGACCTTGAAACAGAATTCCTATTGATCCTTATATCTAGAGGTCCCTTAACCATATAAGGGCACAGAAACTTGCTATTAAAATATGAATTATTTTTCAGTTCTAAATAGTTTTTCTCTAAAGAACGGGTAGCTGGATGAGGGTCATCACCCACTGTACTCTTGCTTTATCTCTCAGCCAAATTAATAGATGTGAATGGGTGTCCCTATGTATTCTCGGGCCAAGTAAACCGTCCTTACAGAACTGGAAAAGCTCATCTTCTAGAAGACTGATACAAATAATAGGCTACCCATCTCTAAAGGAGCACGTATGTGTAATTGTAGATCTATCTACTGAGTCTTCCTGTGAGTCAGAATTACTTGCAAAAAAAAAAAAAAAAAAAAAAAAGGAGATCAAATCAGATTCAGACTCTGAGCCCTTTGAGCTCCATTAACTTGCATATTCAATTAATAAGAACAATGGGCTAATTGCTTAAATGGGCAACAGTTTTTGACAACCTTGTCAAAATTCCAGCACCATTTAATCTCCTTTTTGTTTGTTTTTAAGGACACAGTCTTCACATGGATGATCTGCAGAGCACTGACTGTCATTTTTCCAGTTCAAACATGGGTTTGTTTATCTTTTGAAAACTGAAAATGGAAGTGCATCCCATGCTGTGGCTCAGGCAGTAGATGCTTAGTAACAACTTGTTGAAAGAATGAAAGCATTTTCAGTCAAGAACAAGTTATTTCCCAGAAAATACAGTTCAATGCAGCAAAGGCACAAGACAAAATTTTAAAGTAAATACATGTATATTACACTCTGTTTGGCTCTATTACTGTTGAAATCACTTTCTCTCTAACTTGACACTCTTATCTGAATACCCTAGGCTTTAAGAGTTAAGCAGAGAGACTTTCCTTTCTGGTAATTTGGGGGTTGGGAAAAACTTAAAAAAAAAAAAATGCTCCTCCTATAAAACTGAAGATAATAAGACAAGAGAAATACACAGTGGCCAAAAATGACTGAGAAACTTAAACTAGAAAAATAAGAATAAGCTGGTGATATTAGACAGCTTACAGGGTTTTACAGGTCTTTACCACCAAAATGTCAGGTTCTTAATTATAAGTAGCAGACAAGAAGAAAGGGAGATTGAACTGAGGCTCCTGAATCAAGAGAGATTCTAGAAGGTTTTTACCCCCCTGCAAAAAGGATACTGTAATGACAACAAAATGCCATCTAAAAAAAGGAAAACTATCTTGGCCCAGACTTGAGGTGGAAAAAATAATTTTCTTTCCCTAAAATGTATAACCATGAGCTTATTCCATTGTCGGGAGATGTCTGAAACCAAAAATTAACCACCACAACAAAAAAGTCCTGCCAACCTGGAAATCTCCGTAGCAGGGGAAATTAGAATCTGCTCTGAAGGCTGTACAAGATTTCCACCATAAAGTCCCAATTAAGATGAGTACGCAATCCAAAATTTACAGATAAACAAGAAAAACATACTGAAAACCAAACTACTCAACATGTGGTAAAAGAACTACAAGTATCAAAACTACCAGAAACAGGAAATAAGTACAAATATAATAAAGGCATACAATATATGTATTACATAAGTATAATAAAGATAAGCAAAAAAATTGAATACATGAAAGAATAATAAGACTACAAAAAGACAAGGTAGATTTGAAAAAGAATAAATTACAAGTTATATAAATGAAAAATAGTCATTGAAATTAAAACTTAATGGACATGTTAAACAGTATATTGATACAGCTGCCAAAAAAATTAGTAAAAGGTAACTTAAATCTGAGGAAACTGCACAGAAGGCAAGATAGAATCAAGGATTGAAAAATATGAAAAAGTCAAAAAAAACATGAAAGATAAAATTAGAAGGTCTAACATAGTTATGAGTTCCAAAAAAAGAAAATAAAAAGAATGCAGAAAAGAAAATATTCAGAGATAGTATCTTAAATTTTCTCAGATATTGATAATAATCTGATCCCTTAATTTTAGGAAGCTAAACAAACCCATACAAGATTTATAAAAATTCCTGGCATAGAAACTGCATTCAATAAATTATACTAGTAGAGAACAAATTCGTTGGTTGCCAAGGGTGGTGGAGAGAAGGACTGCACTGAGAGTTTGAGGTTAGCAGATGCAAACTATTATATACAGAATGCATAAACAACAAGGTCATACTGTATAGCACAGGGAACTATATTCAATATCCTGTAATAAACCATAATGGAAAAGAATATGAAACATAATGTATGTGTGTATACTAGTTTTATATATATATGTATATATATATACATATATACACACACACACATATATTCTTATTCATATTCTATATATAAATGAATATATATGTGAATGAATTTATATGTATTCAGTTATATATATGTATTCACTTATATATATAAATAAAACTAAATCCCTTTGCTGCGCTTCAGAAATTAACACATTGTAAATCAACTATATGTCAATAAAATAAATTTAAAAAGTAAGTTATGCTAGAATAATTGGTTATTTATATGGAAAAATAAAGGAAAATTAGACCCCTACCCCACACAATTTACAAAATTCAATTGCAGATGCATTAAAAGCTAAATGGGAAAGAAAAGAACACTTTAAAACACTTAGGGAAAAAACTTGGGAACTACTAACTTTATGATCCCAGAGTATATAAAATAAATACTTAGGAAATAATTAATAAATTATTTGTTAATTAAAAGACATTTAAAAATCAAAAGCTAGGAGTTCCCATTGTGGCTCAGCGGAAATGAACCTGACTAGTGTCCATGAAGATGCAGGTTCCATTCCTGGCCTCACTAAGTCGGTTAAAGCTCCGATGTTGCCATGAGCTGTGGTGTAGGTTATAGACATGGCTCAGATCTGGTGTTGCCGTGGCTGTGGTGTAGGCCAGCAGCTGTAGCTCTGATTCTACCCCTAGCCTAGGAACTTCCATATGCCGTACCTCCAAACCTAAAAAGCAAAAAAAGCATTAAAAAAAAAATCAAAACCCACAGCAGACTGGGAGAAAAAATATTAGTGACCAAATACTATAAAGAACTCCTATACACATCATTAAGAAGACAAATAACATTAAAAAATGAGCAATAATGTGAGAAAAAGAATGTATATACATGTGTAATTGGGTCACCTTGCTGAACAGTAGAAACTGACAAAACACTGTAAACCAACTATTATGGAAAAAATAAAAATCATTATAAAAAACATGAGCAATAAGATGTAACATAATTCTCAAAACAGGAAACCAGAATGGTCAATAAACATATGAAAGCTGTTTGACTTCAGTAGCAATTGGCAAAATGCCTATTAAAACAATAAAATGTAAAGAATAATAATAAAATGTACTATTTACATTCATCATGTTGGTAAAAAATGAAAAATTCCCTTTTTTTTCTTTCTTTTTTTTTTTAGGGCCCACCCACAGCATATGGAAGTTACCAGGCAACGGGTCAAATCAGAGCAGTAGCTGCCAGCCTACACCACAGCCACAGCAACACAGAATCCGAGCCATCTCTGCTACCTACACCACAGCTCATGGCAATGCTGATCCTTAACCCACTAAGCAAGGCCAGGGATCAAACCTGAGTCTTCATGGATGCTAGTCAGATACGTTAACCACTGAGCCACGACAGGAACTCTGAAAAATTCTTATAAGTGTGAGTGAGAATAAGGAGCAACAGTACACTGTCAACTGGTTCACACTTTAGGGAACAATTTGGCCAGAACTAGTCTTGGTAAAAATGTGCACACCCTAGAATCCAGCAAGTCCATTCCCACGTGCATTTCCCTAAAGAGATTCTTGCATAAGAGATATGGAGAAATGTTAAAGAATGTTTAACCCAATATTCATGGACACTGAGAAAAGTCTGAAACAACTGATCAAAGAGAGAATGGCTGAAAAAAATTTTGCCTAAAACATTTTTGCATAATAAAATGCCAAATGTGAGAAAAAGTGAACAAAATAGAGCTACATCTGTCAACATGTTAAATTTCAATAATATACTGTTAAACACTGTACACCTGAAACTAACACACTATTGTAAATCAATTCTACTTCAATTTTTAAAAATCAATCAATAAAAAATAAAAGACTGTCCATAAAACATATAGATTTATATCACTAAGCAAATCAAAAACAAAGTTTTTTGAAGGATAGACACAGTATGACACAATCTATAGAAAAATTAAAGACATGCCCAAAATGTCATAATTTGTAAGGCTACATTTGTATATAGTAAAAGTATGAAAACTGGAGAGGGTGAAGGAAGATGATAAGGTTTCATGGGGACCTCAGCTGTGTTTGTGATCATAAACCACGTTATCAGTATGTCAAGTGTGCATTTTACTATCATTTATACTTTTTTTAATAATGATTTTTATTTTTTTCATTTTAGCTGGTTTACAGTGTTCTGTCAATTTTCTACTGTACATCAAGGTGACCCAGTTACACATGCACGTATAATTCTTTTTTCTCACATTATCATGCTCGATCATAAGTGACTAGATGTAGTTCCCAGTGCTATACAGCAGAACCTCATTGCTTATCCATTCCAAAGGCAATAGTTTGCATCTATTAACCCCAAATTCCCAGTCCATCCCACTCCCTCCCCCTCCCCCTCGGCAACCACGAGTCTGTTCTCTGTGTCCATGATTTTCTTTTCTGTGGAAAGGTTCATTTGTGCCAGTGATTAGATTCCAGATATAAGTGATATCATATGGTATTTGTCTTTCTTTTTCTGACTGACTTCACTTAGTATGAGAGTCTCTAGTTCCATCCATGTTGCTGCAAAATACATTATTTTGTTATTTTAAGGCTGAGAGTATTCCATTGTGTGTATATACCACATCTTCTTAATCCAATCATCTGTTGATGGACAGGTACTTCTTATAGGTCTACAACATTTCATGATTTTAAGGAATAATTAAAAAGAGATGCATGGAGTTCCCATCATGGCTCAGTGGAAACAAATCTGAGTAGCATCCATGAGAACACAGGTTCGATCCTTGGCCTCACTTAGTGGGGTAAGGATCTGGCATTGCCATGAGCTGTGGTGTAGGTCGCAGATGTGGCTCAGATCTGGGGTTGCTGTGGCTGTGGCTGTGGCCAGCAGCTACACTTGGATTCAACTCCTAGCTTGGGAACTTCCATACGCCATGGATGTAGCCCTAAAAAGACAAAGAGACAGAGAGAGAGAGGGAGAGAGAGAGATATGCAAACTCCCACACTCAGATGAGACAATTTATGCTTCATGCTGGGCACTGGGCTGGTATGTATTTCTGGGCTTGGGAAGCTCTTGAGAAAAGAAAAGAAGGCAGGCCTACAATGGCTTGGGTTAGTGGTAAAGGAAACTTTACTAACTTCACCTTGTTTTACATGTTTTATGAAATATTTTAGATGTTAATATCTCTATTCAAGGTCCCTGACAGCATTCAAGCCTAAGAAAAATGGGAGGCAAGATTTTAACTCCATTATGAAAATTTCATACTATATACATTTCGATAGCACTTAAATCTTCCAAGCCCCCAAACCAGGCTGATAAAGTGGAAATACAACATTTTAAACTAATCTGCTCAAGAGTACTTATGAGTTTCTCTCACAGACAAGGAGACCACATTTTCACTTAAAATATTTATCAAATACACTATGCAACTTATTTACGTATATGGTTATTTCCTCTCTTCATCTCAAAAAGCATTTGAAACAGTTAAACCTCCATTGTGAATATAATGAAGTTAGGAACTTGGGGTAAGACAAAGCATAAGTATTAGGCAGTCCCTGCCCACAACAAGAAGCTTGCAAAATAATTTACAAAACCTTTGATCCAAACATTGCAAGTTCATGTTCTCCATATGTAGAATATCCACACATTTAGACAGCCAGGTGCTACAAATTTGCAGGAAGCAAATCCCATCAATGTCAGACATCCTATTCATTAGCTCATTGTTATTCGCCCTAGATTTTCCTAGTCACTGATGGAGTCAGCATTAACCTTTCTGGCTGGTCCTTTTGTGATCCATAAAACACATTTTTAAAAATCCAGTTTTGCAAAATCACAGCAACCACAGAGTCCCACATTAATCATTTTCTTTATGTGCCGTCTCTCCACAGCTGCTAACTGCCAAGAAAAAAATGTTATCATGATCATGTTTGGAAAATGACCCTTTTCAAAGTATTATTGGACAATTATTGCATCAGCAATTGCCAACAACAAAAAAGCCCTAGATAATACTTATTTAAAACAGCCTCACCCTGGTCAGACGAATCCTGCATAGGCTGGAATTAAAAACATTTCACTGCCATGAAGTGCTGTGAGCCCAGGAATTTTTCTGATGCACTGGTTTGAACGCTGAGAGCCTCCAGGAAAATGTAACAGCAAAGCCTGGCTTGAGTAAAGTGAGGGCGGGAGAGCCTCACCTGCATGTGGAAATAGCCACAGGACAGATGCCCAAGCGGGAAACAGTGACCATGGCAACATTTCTAAATATACATCTGGAGGAGGCTCTGTGATTCTTTGATCAGGGCTGGGTGTTGAGAAAAGTATCTGTCCATCCATGCTTAAAGAGCCAAACCACATGCTGTCCCCCCCTAAGGAGATAAGAGATGAGAGCATGGCAAGGAAGTAGCACCTTTCCTACTTCTAGGTGGGCCCTGAGTCTTAAAAGTGGCATCCCACAGAGGCTGCCTAGCCTGGAACTTGTGCTCGGAGATGACCTCAATCAGGAAGCAAACAGATGCTCTTGCGAAGGGAATTCAGACAAATTGCCCCTGCTTTCCCCAGCCATCCACAGGGAGACACTGCCACAAAGAGGGCCATCCCTAGCAAACAGGATGGATCTCAACCATGATGTGCCCCTCCGGGCAGCTTCTTCTGCACCGACACCATCCAGTCTGCCTCTTCACCGCAAACCTTACCTGGTTCAAATTCCCTCCACCCTTCAGTCACTCACTGCTGACAGCTTCAGGGGAGATGACATATTCCATTTTCCCTTCTAGGTAGTATATGTAATACTGCGATTTGGGGCTTACTCCGCAGTAGGCATAGTTCTAAGGGCTTTATACGCATTCATAGTCAATCCTCATAAAAACTCTGTAAGGTGGGTGCTGCTATTACCCCCCTTTTACAGATTAGCAAACTGAGACACAGAAAGGTAACAGTCGGACAAGAACAGACTTGAAGTTGCCAAGGTGGAGGGGGCTGGGAGAAGGATGGAGCGGGAGGTTGGGGTTAGCAGATGTAAGCTATTATACATAGAGGGGGATAAACAACAGGGTCCTATTATATAGCATAGAGAACTATATTTAATGTCTATGATAACACTTTTAAAATGTGTATACATATATGTATATATATATATATATATAAAACTGAATCACTTTGCTGTACAGCAGAAATTAACACAACATTGTAAATCAACTATACTGCAATTTAAAAATAAGAAAGACGATAGTAAAATAAATTACTAGAACATTCAGGTGGTCCAGGGGGTGATTCATCTGTTCAGTGTGTAACCCAAAGTTATGTTCTAAAATTTGGGGGGTCTTTCAGGTGACTTAGAAGGAGAAGGGCAGAGCCACCAATGGCCTGTAAAAGACCATGTCAAGGACTGCTGCTGCTGATTCCCTAATCTTGGGTGGATGGCTTTTAAATTTCACCCACACACAGGGCTGACCTTTGGGGAAGTTTGAGTGTTGTTTACTCTTGAGTCCTCTTACTGCTGAAGAATAAGAGCATGGCTTCACACAGTCTTCATATCTACCCTCAAGAAGAACTCCTAGCAGTTCTGAAAATTTAGCTAGGGTATGCTTCAGAGAAAATAAAAACAAATACACCATTTTTTGAGCCACACTCATGGCATCATACGTCATTTTAAAAACTAATTTCAGTTCATAGAAATCATGTGATATCAGCAATATCATTTTCCCTTCAGCATTAATTAGGATCTTTGTAATGTATTCACTATTTTACATTCTGCTTAGTTCTAAAAAGGATTTCATGTTTAATATGCTATTCATGCTCGTGGCTCTATCTGTTAAATGTTTGGGAGTTCAGTAATAAATCAACTAAGAATCTTTTTAGTCATACCGCAAACAAACAAAAAAAAGCTCTAGTCATTTATACAACCGACAAATCAAACAATAAAATAATTTCATAGCAGAAATGAACTAACATTTTACACTCTCTTTTACATGAATGTAGTGACCCACATGGATGAATAACTTGACATTCCATCTATTTTGGAAAGTTCTCTAAATACCTCAAAGATGTAAATAAAATAGAGTTGATTTTCTTAGGATTAAGTGTTAAGAAAGTTAGCTCATCGGCTCTAAAGTTCAAACTAAAGCTGAAAGCCATGCAAGCCACACTTTTAACATCACCTTCACCACCCCACGTATCACATGAACACCAGCAAAAGAGAAGTAGCTCAATCCAGCTTGACAAATGACAGAAAAACCGGTTCTTATGTAAGAGGTAACACACACCTCACCCAGTTACATAATTAGGTAGATTTGGCAGGAAAACCCTGACAAGACTGGAATACCCTGCTTGTTAGTGTTTGAACAGAAGTAAGGATGGAGGAAAAAAAAAAAAACGTTAACAACGCCAATCTGATGTAGTTAAAAACCTTGGAGAACCTTTGAATGGACCACGTTGAATAAACAAAACACCAGTTTGCGTGGGTGCTGTCTTAGCTTGAGCTGCTAGGACAAAATACTACGAACTGGGTGGTGAAACAAAACACATTTGTTTTCCCACAGTTCTGGAGGCTGAAAGTCTAAGATCAGGGGACTGGTGTGGTCTCCTCCTGGTGGGGGTCTCCAGATGGCTCCTTTCTTGTTTTGTGCTCCCAAGGGCTTTTTTGGGTGCATGAACCTGGAGAAAGAGACCTCTCTCTCTTCTTTCAAGGGCACTAATCCCATCATGAGGGACCCACTTTGTAACCTATTCTAACCCTTATTACCTCCTAAACGCCCCACTTCCAAATACCATCACATGGGGGGCTAAAGCCTCAACATAGGAATCTGGGGGGGATGCAAACATTCAGTTCATAATGGGGGACTATACTAGGAAAGGCCTTAATCCTTAAGATACCATTCTCTTGTCTTTTTCCTTTTAAAACAAATTTTTCTCAAAAGGTGAATTTTTACCTATTGCCTCTCCTTCCTTACCCTCTGCTGTTGAGGGACTTATACCCCCAATCAAAATACTAAAGGTTTTCTTTCTAGACAGCAAATCTAACTGCTCTCCTTTTCTCAGCCTTCATCCCACTGGATCCCTTTACGGTAGAGAACGCTATGCTTACCTTGCCTCCTCAAAACCCCTCCTCTGCAGATATAATAAAGAAACTGACCAACCAGGGTTCAATTTGGGCCCTACACAATGACAGGTTACTTAATCTTTCCAACTCTCAGTTGCCTGCTTCATCCATTAAAAATAAAAATACTGTGATGTTCCCGCTGTGGCACAGTGGGTTAAGAATCCCACTACAACAGCTCAGGTCACTGTGGAGGTAAGGGTTCAATACCCGCCCTGGAGCAGTAGGTTAAAGGATCTGGCATGGCTACAGATGTGACATAGGTCGCAGATTCAACCCCTGGCCTGAGAACTTCCATGGGCTGCAAGAAGTTCTCATTAAAAATTAATTAATTAATTAAATTTAAATACTATTCGCTACCCTCAGGAGAGAGATAAATGAAATGAGGTAATGCAGACATCTATCACTGGGTCATCAATAAGTTTCTAGTTTTCCTTCACTCGGCACCCCTGTTCTTATTCCTGAGTGATGGACCATAATCTCTGCTGACTGTTAGCACACCTCCACCAGGACTTCCAACTCAAATGGTACAACCCTCAATAACAAACTCTTCTACCCCCGCCTACTCTCCAGCTGATTTGGAGCTAATGGCATTAGTCCCCTCCCCATCACCTGGGCCAGAATTCCAAAGGTCATAAAATTCAGTGGAGATATAAGACCACAAGTCCTAGAACTGGAACATCCACCAGGGGTCCCTGTCTGTATCTTATTATCCACAGAAACATTCTGGCATCCAAGCAAACCCTATGAAGAGGACCCCTCTGAATGTTTAAGTCAGTGATTCCCCAAGTGGGATACTCAGGCTAGAAGCATCAGCATCACCTAAAAACTTATTAGAAAGGTGAATTCTTGGCCCCTCCCCAAACCGACTGAATCAGAAACTCAGGGTGGGACCTAGTATTCTCCAAGCAATTAGGATGCAAGAGAAACCTGGAGATCTAACGGTATAAACAACCTGCTATCTCGGGCCTTAGGAGAAGACAAATACTTAAATATCATCAGTACGCATTTACTTCAATCAGTATAAAGCAATTTATAAAACAAATCATCTTGATGTATTTTATTCCATTACAAAAGTTTCAGATGTTCCCGTCATGGCTCAGTGGTTAACAAATCCGACTAGGAACCATGAGGTTGCGGGTTCGATCCCTAGCAGCACTCAGTGAGTTAAGGATCCAGCATTGCCATGAGCTGTGGTGTAGGTCGCAGACACGGCTCAGATCCTGAGTTGCTGTGGCTGTGGTATAGGCCGGCAGCTACAGCTCCAATTAGACCCCTAGCCTGGGAACCTCCATATGCCATGGGTGCGACCCTAGAAAAGACAAAAAAAAAAAAAAAGTTCAGACACAAACTTGCTACTATAAAAACAAAAAATATTCCCGTTGCAGATCCATGAAGGCAGAGTACTTAGAAAAAGACTGAAAAGGTACTAAGCCTATTCTTATGAACAAAAGGTAACTTACAGAACGATTCCCATTTGGATCTGCTATATAACAATAAAATTAACTTTAGGAATGGAAAGGCTGAATTTGTTTTTCTGTCCACTGGAAACACCTCTTCCCCCTAATCTAAGAAGCATCTATGGGATCAGTGACATTTCAGAGGCCAGGGTGTGCAGAGGGAAAACTTAGTTATTTAAATACACTATGTTAATTGCTGTCTTCAAAGAGATTAGGTTAAAGTAATTGGTACATAAAAATGCCTTTTGAGACTCAGGAAGCCTCAGACCTACTTTTCATTAGTAGAACAAGGAAGCATTAAAAAAGACAGATTTGAATTGGAGAGCTCCAAGTTCCTTCACAAGAGATCATACAAAAAGCACTAAAGCAACAACACTGAAGCAACCTGGAAATATTGGGGGGAGGGCCTACCAACCACAGGAACCCCCCACCCCACAGCTCTACAAAACCTGCAAATGATAGCCAACAATGAAGATATTCATAACAGTAAAATCAAAGACAGACATGGCCACCTATTGCCTATGAAGACTTTTCTCAAAGAATTATTGTCTGGCTAAAATTCAAACACCAAGAGAAGACTTTACCTTTTAAAGGTCATTTGGTTAAGTTATTGCCACACACAGGACTGTAAAACACGCAGTGCAAGTAAATTAAGTCCCATCAAGGCTGAAAAGGTAATGTCAGTTGTCTACTACAATCTACTCACTTGCTGTTACCACTGAATTTAAGTTACTGACCAGATCTGGATAGCATTTCAGCTATGTTTAGTTACTGGCTATCTTGGCTCTGTCCAGTCTTTCTAGTTGTATATATTAGTCTTTTAATTTTGTCTCAAGTATCAAATGGACTCCTTCCCTTATTTCCCCACAGTTCAGTAGGAAGCGGGCTATAATTTCCACTGAGTCTCTCTGTGGTTTTGCCAGTACTGGGAAGGAAGCACCGTATCGTATGCAAAAGAACTCGGAATTCCTACTGCTTATGCTCAGTGCATTCCCCTGGTCACTAATAAGGCAGATTTGCTCCCAGCCTCCTCCATGTCACCATAGCTGTTACTTCACTGGAAATGCCTTGGACACCTGTTCCTCAGTTTTTTTTTTTTGGTTTTTTTTTGTCTTTTTGCCTTTTTTATGTAGAGCCGGGCCCACGGCATATGGAGGTTCCCAGGCTAGGGGTCTAACAGGAGCTGTAGCTGCAGGCCTTCACCACAGCCACAGCAACGCGGGATCTGAGCTGCGTCTGCAACCTACACCACAGCTCACGGCAACGCCGGATCCTTAACCCACTGAGCAAGGCCAGGGATCAAACCCGCAACCTCATGGTTCTTAGTCGGATTCGTTAACCACTGAGCCACGACGGGAACTCCTGTTCCTCAGTTTAGACTAAAGGGACTGTTGGTATTAAAAAGAGAAACGCCTTACTCACCTCAGCTTGCCTTCCAAGTAGGCTCCAGGGTTGACCAGTCCTAGGGTGACAGACAGCAGAGACACATATTTCTTTCAGGAGAAACCATGACCTCAACAAGGTACGGTCCTTTAAAATAAAATCAACAATATAAAATAAAATATATCAACAATATATATAGTCTGTGTGTGTGTGTGTGTGTGTGTGTGTATGTGTGTATATATATAAATATACACCCAAAGATTTTGAAACCAAATTCACATATGTATATGAATATACATATATATATATGGCTGGGTCACTTTACTGTACAGTAGAAATTGACAGAACATTGTTAATCAACTATAACAGAAAAAATAAAAATTTTTAAAAAATGATATAAAAGAATTTATAAAACAGAAATAGACTCAAAGATTTTGAAAAAAAATTCATGGCTACCAAAGGGGAAATGGAGTGTGGGAGAGATAAATTAGGGGGTTGGGATTGATATGTACACACTACTATATATAAAATAGATGGGGGAGTTCCCGTCATGGCTCAGTGGTTAACAAATCCGACTAGGAACCATGAGGTTGCAGGTTTGATCCCTGGCCTTGCTCAGTGGGTTAAGGATCCGGAGTTGCCCTGAGCTGTGGTGTAGCTTGCAAACGTGGCTCGGATCCCGCGTTGCTATGGTGAAGGCCGGCGGCTACAGCTCCTGTTAGACTCCTAGCCTGGGAACCTCCATATGCCGCGGGTACGGCCCTAGATAAGGCAAAAAGACAAAATAAAATAAAATAAAATAAAATAGATGGGTAGCAAGGGTAATCTACTCAACACCGTGCAATAACTTATATGGGAAAAGAATCTGAAAAGGATACATGTATATGTATAACTGATTTACTTTGCTATATACCTGAAACTAAAACAACTTTGTAAATCAGCTATACTCCAATAAAATTCATTTAAAAATATAAAAAATCTTAAAAAAAAAAGATGTATGTTGAAGCATTAAAATAAAAAACACACGTCCCCATTACCTAACAGGGAAGTCATTCAGTAATGGTGGATATTTGTATTATCTTCTGAACTTACAAACTTAATCTATAAGACAGTGACATGTTTTGCTTTGCTTATATAATGGATATTTATATACATATTTTTCCCTAACATTAGATTCTAAGTTTCTTGAGGCCAGAACCTGCTATTTTTCATCTTGATATCCCATGAAAACATAGCAAGTTTAAGCACAAAAATCAATGAATAAACATGGCATTTGACTAAGTATCAATTCAAACTGTAGCACAGAGAAGTGAATGAACTCAACCAGGACAGAGAGAGAATGTGCTAAATATATATTAATCTAATCCAAACCCAGTGCCTTATTCGTACTAAGAATAATTTCCTACATGGTTCCGATAATCTGATTTCTCAGCTTAGAACTAAACACAACTACCAATCTAAAGAGGATGAACTCCAAAAATCTCCAAAAGAATAGAAGATCAGATTGTAAAATGTATGAGCCATTTTAGATTCCCTTTCTTGGCTCACATAGTATTATGGCTGAAATTCATTCACAACAGTCTGTAAGGCTGCAATTATGTAGAGGAAAGAGGCTGAGATTTAGACTTATAATCTGACATCTTAAATTTCAGTCCCAGCTCTGTTATTATTTGTTTTATAACTTCATAGAAATGCCAATCTCTCTCAAAGCCACAGCTTTCTCTTTTCTAAAATAGGAATAAACATTAGCAATTCCAAGATTCTGATGAGAATTAAAGGAGATGATACAAGAGAAAGTACTTTTTTAAAAATTCCCAGGGATTGTTAACATTTATGTATCATGGGGTCATAATTCTCACCCAGATAAGTGTATCTTTTTTAATTAAAAAATTCTCTTTAATGAAATAATATGATGTCTGGGACCTGCTTTATAATAGAGATATGGCAAAGGACAGAGGCTGTAGAGAGAACGAGATTGGGTGGTGTGTTGATGATTGTTGAAGTTGGGGGGGTGAGTACATGAGGGTTCACTATACTATTCTTTAACTCATGAAGTCTTCCATATTTTTTTAAAAAAATGTAATTCCTTACTTTGCTTATTTAACATTTAATTTTACTTAAAATAATTTTTGTGTAGTGGAAAGTGAATCCCAGAATTTGGGCTCCAGTGTCTTTTCCCATCTGCAAAACAGGGATGACAGTTCTAATTCCTATCAAGTAAAAGCTGCTGACAAACTTGGGTAAGAAAATTCTCATAAACCATGTAGCAAACAGAGGACCAGAAGTCTAGTAAGGGCTTAATATACTACATTATGGAACCGCATAAAAACAAACCAATGTATTTAATTATAGGAATTCTCTCTGTTTAGCTCTTGGAGTGACTAAATGCTTTTAACTAAAATAAGATGACACCGAGTTAAATCCTACTTGAAAGTATTCAAAAAGTACATGTAAACTTACTCAAAAACTTAGCTAGAAAATGTCCACTAAACTGACATATTCAGTGCTAATTTTCCCCAATGCCATATAACTTCTATTTAAAGGTCCACCATTATCTAATGTTTCAGAATTTTTCTCATCACTATTTGTGGTCAAATTGTCATTATAGGAGTTCCCGTCATGGTGCAGTGGAAATGAATCCGACTAGGAACCAGGAGGTTGCGGGTTCAATCCCTGGCCTTGCTCAGTGGGTTTAGGATCTGTGGTATAGGCCGGCAGCTACAGCTCCAATTAGACCTCTAGCCTGGGAACCTCCATATGCCAAGGGAATGGCCCTAAAGTGACAAAAAAAAAAAATTGCTATAAATGGTGTTATAATTAACTGTGTAAAACAGGATTTCTCTTATATGAGTGGAGAAAAGTGCCCTTTTTAAATTTATCTAAGCAATATAGAAAAGCTTAATTAAAGTAAAAAATGGAGTTCTCTGGTGGCCTAGCAGGTTGAGGATACAGTGTTGTCACTGCTCTGATGCAGGTTCGATCCCTGGCCTGAGAACTTCCATGTGCCAAGGGTGCGTCAAGAAGGAAGGAAGGAAAGAAAGAAAGAAAAAGAGAAAGAAGAAAGAAAGAATACAAATTTCTCTACCCAGAAAAAAAAAAGGCTCCTCACATTTAAAAACTCAATTTTTTATTTTATTTTTTTTGTCTTTTGTCCTTTTAGGGCTACACCGGCAGCATATGAAGGTTCCCAGGCTAGGGGTCAAATTGGAGCTGTTGCTGCTGGTCTACGCCACAGTCATAGCAATGCCAGATCCGAGCTGTGTCTGCAATCTACACCACAGGTCACGGCAACGCTGGATCCTTAACCCACTGAGTGAGGCCAGGGATCAAACCCGCAAACTCGTGGTTCCTAGTGGGATTCGTTTCTGCTGCACCACTGTGGGAACTCCTCAAAAATTCAAACTTTTCAAGTATTTTCTTTCCTATCACCAAACATTTTAAGTAGTTTTTATTGTATTTGACAAAGCAAGAACCTTAGTCACAAAGTACCGTACATCTACTCAAAGGAAGTATATATCATTCTCTTTCAATTAGGGGCATTTCAATATGCTTCATTGCAAGGCTCTTGAAATCAATACGGTTCCACTAAATTAAAACAAGAAAAAAGCAGGGCAAGCCTCAGTCATATTCTTGTATTGCTCGTTTCCTTGCCGTTTAACATTCCAAAAAATGGAATTAGGCAAAGGCATGTTAAGTGTCACAGGCCAACTAAGAATTCATTTTAATATAATTTGAACAAACCTTAGCTTCTGGAATGCTAAGAAAGAAGATCATTTTAGAAAGTTAGAGAAGCTTTAGAAAAACAGATGAAACGTACATACAAAAAAGAGACCAAGCAGCCCTTTTTTAAAGAGGGGTCTCTAGCATCCTGCAGTCCAGCCAAAGTATCCCCTAAGGGCTACAGACTCTAGCCAAGATCCCTGCTCTGGAAAACCAATTTTTAAATTTTAGAATAAAACACTGCTGTTCTGGGAGACCTTAAGTCCAGTGCTCCTACATGAGCCTAGGAACCATGACATTCACCAGTTACTTTTTCCCTCTCTCAGGGAGAAAAAAAAAAAAAATGGAATTAACAGACCATGACTACTACTAAGCAACTTACCACAAGTCTTTGCGAGTTCTTTCCCAGAAGACAAGTATTGCAAGGAGGGAAGAACATGTTACGCTTGCAAAATGCCTGTGAGAATTTTCTCTCAGTGCACCCTGGCCAGTCAGGGTAGTTATTAGAGAAAATCAGCCCAGTGAACATGCCCCACATGGTAGGAGAAGGATGGCTGGATGTTTTCTCATTAACACCTTCTATTCTAGAGGAGGCGGCAGGGGCAAAACTAGGCCACCCTTTAGAGAAGAAAGTTGTTCAGCTGGATCAGAGAGCCCAGCTGTGTGCTGCAGAAAAAGCACTTTGAATTCACTTTTGCCCAAGTTATTAAGAATCTAGGCCTGTTTTAAGATTTTATGAAGAAATACCTCATTTGTAGATGCCCGAAAATCAGTGAGCGTACTACCTAGGTATGGCTTAACATGGTATGGGGTAGAAAACAAAGGAGACAGTAGAAAAACCTTTCGACTAATCATTAACTTTTAGTGCCCTGAAAGCCCCACTCGTTAACCCTAGAGAATCAAAAGTATGCCTCTTAAGAGAAATTCTTTATCCCTGATTTTGGCAAAATCCTAAAGCAATTACCTTTTAAGATCAGATTACTTTGCAAAAACATGCATGTAGCCAACCTCCAATGCTGTTTTCATGCATTTACCTAAATCCTACATTCTGTGTTTCTCGAATTGATTTAATGCAAGTGAAATGAAGAGAGAAGCCAAAATACCGTGACCTGCCAAATATCGTGGAGTTGCATCAGATACAAATTAATATATGAGAAAGTATCAAGGGAATGTAACTATAAACCTTTGGTATGGAGTAAAAATGGGGAAAGGAGGACAAAGAAGCACAAGGGTGAAGAGAAGGAGAGGGAAAATGGGAGGAAGAGGAAGCCATTTAAACAGTGCTGGTAAGTGCATGAGTGTGTGCCCAGGAGGTCAAGTAGCACCTAAGGAGTGAGAGCTTGACTCACCTGAGACAATATTCCTGGTCACCCTGCATCCACAAATTCACAAATAGCTCATTGAAGAAATTAGTTTCCAAACACAACTTTCACTAAGTGCCGCCATGACAACATGTAAAACACTTTACTATTTACATTACAGTTGGTGACAGTATCTTAACACTACTTCCTAAATTTTACTACTCAATGCTGAGAAAATATGCTTATTTAAAAATGGTTAGGAACCTTTTTGCCACAAGATGATGGACAGTCAACAAATTAAAAATACCCTTCAACGTGTTTACCACATTTAAAATGCAACTCCTCTTGAAATTACCATTGTACAAGCATACACAAATTTTGGAATGCCAAACACTTCAGAAACAAACACCCAAACACCTCTGGTCTATGAAGCATACTCAGAGGTCACAAATCAGGAGTTCCCTTAGTGGCTCAGCGCTTAACGAGCCCGACTAGGATCCATGAGGATGCGGGTTCAATCCCTGGCCTTGCTCAGTGGGTTAAGGATCCAGTGTTGCCATGAGCTGTGGTGTAGGTAGCAGACGCGGATCGGATCTGCATTGCTGTGGCTGTGGTCTAGGCTGGTGGCTACAGCTTCGATTCAACCCCTAGCCTGGGCTGCTTCGGGTGCGGCCCTAAAATAGCCAAAAAAAAAAAAAAAAAAAGGAGGTCACAAATTAGAGCATACTTGGAGGTCTTAATTGTTCCCTTGGCCTTTTTTGAATTATTATGGGAGAGGAGGGAGGCAAAAAGTTGGTCACTGCTGCTGTAAAAAGCCTGCCAGTGATTTCTCCAGTAAAAATGGGTTTATTTGAAGTCAACAAAGAATTGCAAATGGGGTCTGTAACCATGCCAAGTCAGGTGCAGGAGGGAGGAGGGAATTCATTTAAAGTGGGAAAAAAGGGAGTTCCCATCGTGGCTCAGCGGAAACGCATCCGACTAGGAACCATGAGGCGGGTTCTATCCCTGGCCTCGCTCAGTGGGTTAAGGATCTGGCGTTGCCTTGAGCTGTGGTGTAGGTTGCAGACGCTACTCAGATCTGGTGTTGCTGTGGCTGTGGTGTAGGCCAGCAGCAACAGCTCCGATTTAGACCCCTAGCCTGGGAACCTCCACACTCTGCGGATACAGCCCTAAAATGACAAAAAGACTAAATAAATAAATAAAATAAAGAGAAAAAAAGATAGAAGGAAGTGGTATAGTACACATGAGTCCACTGCAGGAACTGAGAGTTCACAGTGGCTTTTCACTGGCTGAGTTGTGACCGTTTCCCATTGGCTGAGCTCTGGCCACACAAGAAGAGGAATTCTCTTCTTCTTTGGGCTCCTCTATGGTCATAGGGCATGAGAGCTCCCCCTCCTGGCCTCCTAACTCTTTTAATTGAGGTTTCTGTTAATTTTCACATTATAAAATCTATTTTCTCTCTATCCAGATTAACCTGTTCTTTTCTTTGTTTTGTTTTCTGTTTTTTTTTTTTTTTTTGCCATGGCCGCAGCATCTGGAAGTTCCAGGGCCAGGGATAGAACCCACACCTCAGCAGCCACCTGAGCCACAGCAGTGACAATGCCGGATCCTTAACCAGCAGAGCCACCAGGGAACTCCTAACCTGTTATATCTGTTTAAAACCAACAGTGGTATTTTGAGGAACCAATGACATATCTAATACATCTAGGATACTGAACAATCAGAGAAGCTTTTTTTTTTTTTTTTTTTTTTTGGGAGGTGAGGACTGCACCCACAGCATAAAGAAGTTCCCAGGCCAGGGATCAAATTCTCACCACAACAGTGACAATGCCAGATCCTTAACCTGATAGGCCACCAGGGAACTCCACAGTGGATCATTTTTAGCATCCCCTTCTTCTATATGCCAAAAAGTAACACTTGTGCAATAATCATTAGGTAGTTAAACGGGAGATTAAAAGCTCTTTCTGAGTTGTTGGGGCCTTGAATGTCCTCATCTCAAAATAATCTACCAGCCAAAGTGGCACATCTGGGGGAGGCTCATTGTGAACACTTCCAAGTCTAGTTAACATCTATCATCACACACAGTAACAAACAATGTTTTCCTTGTGATGAGAACTTTCAAGATCTCTCTTTTAGCAATTCTCTTTGCAACTTTCCAACGTTCAATACAGTATTTGTAACTATAGTCACCAGGCTCTACCTTACATCCCCAGGACTTTTTATATTTTATATTTTAAAACTTATAAAAATATAATATATAAAATATTTTAAAAAGTTAGATTTTATAACTGGAAATTTGTACCTTTTGAATCAGGTGGTGTTTTCTCAATTCGATAAATCTAAAGAATTCTGAGACATTTGTTAAGTGTAGGGATTCCACTATCTATACCCTGTTCAGGCCAATGGAAACAGGATTATTTTCTAGGAGAGGTTTGGTAACCTTTAAATGTAACAAATTCCTCCAGGAGATTTTTATCACTAGGCAAATTAGGAAACACTGCTTGAAGTCTGTAGCCACTCACATTTATTAAACACACCCTGCAGGGAGGGTCCAGGACATGCCTTGCTTTGTATGTGTTTGCTTATTTACTCCTAAAACAGCAACTCCAAGCAGTGTTGCCTCAGCTCCATTTCAGAGAGTTAAGCTCCCCTCTTCACCAGTTCATTAAGAAGGGTGGATTTGAATCTCAGGGCAATCTCATTTCACATATTCCTAGTTTCTTAGCTTAGATTCAGAGCTCTCTAATGCCTTGAGATTAAGCACCAATTCATAGTTCTCATTATAAAGCACAGTATAAACTCCTTTGCCTACATATCACTGCTTCTAAGAAATCAAAGAATCATTCTGCTTTTTGTCCAGTGCATTTGGCAGTGGAAAAGCCTACCTTGATTTTGCAGATGTTGGAGACAGGAGTTGGCAGTAGAATCTGTTGCTGAAAGCAGAGACCTTTTGAGTTATTCTGGCTCGGAGTCAGAATCCTGCAGAAATTGAACCAGGAAAAGGAAAACAGAAAGATCATCTGGTTTGGCTGGCTCTCCTAGCCCGGATCCTGGCTGGGGAAGAGAATTTCAGTGCAGAAGAGAAAGGTAATAGATATTTCCAGTTTCCTGTCACACCCCTTCTCTCACAGGCTTATCCACATTCTAATCAGCCTTCTGAGACTAAGTTTCCAGTTTACTAAAAGCCCATACTCATCTTTCCCTTTCTAATTCCTTTTACACTTACCTGTACTTTACGGTGTGCACATTTTAAGCTTCCCTAGTCTCTGATTATTCAATAACACAAAAGCTAACACTTCCAAACTCTGCATGCACTTCTGACCCGAAGTAGATCAGAAAATGGGTATGCTGTTTTCTTATCAAATGTTATTCCAACTCCTTCAATGTGAGGAAGGATTCCTTGCTCTGAAATTCAAAAATCACTCTCTTGAAACTTAAAAACACACTAAATAATAGGTTTAATACTATCATTGCTCAAGTCTTCTTTTAATTTCCATTTTCTTTTTAATTGTAACATATTGGGGGAAAAAAGGTATCCATATCTTCAATTTTTTCCTCAGATAAAACTAAAAGAGAGAGGCTCTTGAGGTTAATAATTTGCCTAAAATCATGTATTTGGTAAGAAGCAGAGGGTTTGAAAACTATTACGTCTGACTTTGAACTTCATACTCTTTCCACCATATTAGTTTTTTTAAAAAAATTTTTATTAAAGCATTGTTGATTTACAATGCTGTGCCAATTTCTCCTGTATCTTTCCACCATATTGTGATACTCATGTTTAAGCTATTTTGTTCACTGTTTCATATGTGTATGTATTACCTCTTCCAGTAGATGAGAAAAATATTCACCTAAACATGGAACGCTAAGCACTCAGGAGGAATGCCTTAAAAAGAAGTGATGATTTCTCTCCTCAGCCACATCAATTTTACTAAATCATCTTTTAAAACCCCAAAATCAAAAAACAACCAAATTGGCTTTTCAGGATTCTTATACCAGAATCAGAAATCATTCAGTGACATCCTCGGAATATAGGACCACTGCTTAGGCAAACTCAACATTTGTTCCTGGGCATTTCATACCCTGTGTGATCTCCTCTTGTGATGCATCTCCACAGTCTCCGTAGACCATTGACTCTGACGATGCAGGAACTGTGTTCTATCCAATAGTTATCTTGGGTTACTCAACAACAAAGGGAAATATTTCCCTTGCTCCGTCCATTGAAAATTACTCAGTTGGAACTTTAAAAAGTTATGTCAGGACATCATTTTTAAGATTTAATGGGTCTATACGTTGGGTTGTCTGCTTTGCATACCCAGCAACAGATGCTTCCATTCCGTATCTTAACTGTAGAACGGACGAAATGGCAATGATGTGTAGACCTCTTCCAAAACTTCGGGTGAAAAATAAAAAGAGGGTAAAGATCACCTTTCAGCTAAGAAAAAAATGTCCAGGTATTGGGTGGTGATCAAATTCTCTGTTCACTCAACCCCCAGTTTCAAGACCTATGCAACCAGGGTTCCTACTTCTCTCCAGGGCTACTGTTCCTCCTGATTCATGCTGTCTGGCTTCTTGCTTAGACTATCCCAATAGCTCCTTCACTCTAGCCTTTCTGTCATTTATTCTCTACTCAGCAGAAATTTGCTGTGAAAATTTTAGACAGCAGGTCAAATGTTTTGCTTACTCTCCTATTTAAAATCTTTCAACTTCTTTCCAATTTGCTTATCATAAAGTCCAAACTCCTTGCCTATAAGACTATATAGCCTGGCTCCTGGCCCCTCTCCAACCTCATCTAATACCTCTTGCATAAATACCTGTTGAATAAATGAATGAATAACACTTTTCAATTTTTCAGATATAAACCAGCTTCACAAAAAAACATAATCCTGTCATGTTCATGTGGATGAACAACTAGTTGATAACCGATGAGGGTAACCATGTCTATTATTCATCTTTATCTCTGCTGTGTTCAAGCAAAGAAAGTTCACTCTACTCCCATTCTACCTCTATGGGTGTTTTGTGAAAGACTCTTACCTTTTCCTTTTTTGCCGATGGTTAAATGTGAAGTCCTGCAATAATGTCCACAATACATTAGCCAAATCATATTCTTTACGGGGGCATCCAGTTTGTACTAAGGATCATCGATTGGCTGATATCTATTAGTTACAATCAATAAGGTATTAGCTGTTCTGGTGATGATATATTTGATTGTTAATCATAACATCAATCAGATATTCTTTAAAATTCATACAAAAGAGGGTTACCTGGTGGCTCAGCAGGTTAAGGATCATCACTGCTGTGGCTCAGGTCACTGCTATGGTACAGGTTCAATCCCTGGCCCAGGAACTCATGCATGCCACAGGTGCAGCCAATAAAATAAAATAAAAATGTGCTTATTCTATTCTGAGAATCCTCATCAGAAGACAATGCTTCATCCTCAAGATGTCAAACTTGCTTCCAAAGGATAAATTATCGTTATACAAAAATAGACTGTAGGTAAAGCCCTCAATTTTACTTGGGTAAATCCAAGAATAAAGTGATTCAGATTGTTCCTTAAATTTACATTTAGAAAATTAAAAGATTTTAAGTAAAAATAAAAGGTTAGTTTGAAAACACAGTTAACTTTTATAGGTTATGACTTTCTTACCCCATCACTTAACAAATATTTATTTACACTAGGTTAGACAGGTGAAAGAGCTATTTGAATCCTAGAAGTAGATTCTTCAAATCATGCTTAAAAGCTCAAACTGAGCTCTTAATCAGATCAGTGATGTATTTTCACGATCCAGGATGAGGTATGATCCACGGTGCCTGACCTCCATTCCTATTTTGTTTACTGTAATAGCCCAAATTTCACAAGATCCCATTCAGCCTGAAACTCCGCTTTCATATGTCAGCTAGCTTCTCTCTCAAAGGCAAATGAAAAAAAATTCAGAGTCCCATTTCCCAGAGATCTTTAATCTAGACTGCAAGTAAATCCAGATGCTTAAATATATTTTTAAGACAGGATCATTTAGTTTCTTACTTTCAAAATCTTTTAAATCTACATCTGAATGACTCAAGTGTGCAGAATCAGCAAACATGCAGAACAATAAGACAAATTTACACTGAGTTTTATGATATCAACTGAGAGTCACAAGGGCTTCACATGCTCTAATAAACCCAGGGAATGCATAAGAGCCAATAATGCCAAGAACAAATGAAAAGGAGAGTTCAGAGGTCAGACGTGGTTCATTGACATCTTTGGAAATGGATTATTTCCAAGTTGAAAATCTAACTGATTTGAAAAGAAGTCATCATTATTTAAAAAGAATTTAAAAAACAAATTATCAGTAGCATAAGGAAAGTTCTTGGTTTTAAAAAAAATCAAAAGTCTAGTAGTAACTCAAAAAAAAAAATCAAGTGGAGTTCTCTGGTGACTCATCAGGTTAAGGATCCAGCATTGTCACTGCTGTGGCTCGAGTTCGATCTCTGGCCCGGGAACTTCTGTATGCCATGGGTGAGGTCCTAACAAAAACATCAAGTGAGGAAACTAAAAATGAAAGATAGTTTATAGATCACAAGAAACTTGGGCACGAACAGAGCAATTCTTAAAAACTGAGGCATAGACTGCTCAAATATAATATTTCTCTTTTAGGGGTAAATTGCTCTAATATATTTTTCTTTACTTCACAGGGTCACAGCACAACTTAGGCACAAAGGAGAAACCCGTGTCAGTTAACCTTCATAATTCTGCAATTTCTCTTCCTCTAAAATCCATTTCTATGTTGTTTAAATGTTAACGTGGCAAAGCCTAAAGAACACATAATCAAAAAAAAAAAAAAAAAGAACACAATCAGGTATACAAAGTGATTTAAGAGAATCTTTTCTTCCCAAATTTAATTTAGCAAATTTGAAAAAACCAACAGGAATAAACTCTTGGTAATTAATGGAACTGTATGCCAGCTCAAACTATTTTTTAATCAAGCCATCGTCTTTAACCTAATTCCCTATTTTAAATTAACACTAATTTTTCAAACTAAGCTTACATCTTAAAATATCTTTAACACAAGTTGCTATAAAGAAGTTTTTTACTACCAATTATTTCAAGTCCAAAAACAATTATCCCCACAGTGAAAAGGGGATTTAGTCACTGTTGCTATACATAATTTTTTTTCATTAATATTCATCAACCTAGCTAAATTTTTCTCATGCTTTATAGAAAAAAAATGGTTAAGCATATTTTATTTGACAAAAATCCATATTTATACAGCCATATATTTCCCCCATTTCTAGGTTCTGGATAACCACAGGCACCCAGAGACTTGGCTAGAGAGTATATATCGTTGCTTATTACAGTCCTTACTCTGATCCAGAGAAAGTTTTGAGAACTGGGCCACTCTTGAGCATTAAGGTCCATCTTACATTAATTAGGACTGATTTAACTGCAAGCATCTCAACCAAAGAAATGTATCCCTGAGATTTAGAGCATTCTAGAGCACTGAGTGTGAACTCTATAAGACTCTTAATGCTGGGCCTCCTAAAGCCTAGATCCTCCTGCTCCAGGCCGACCAACTGCCTAGCCTTTAACCTGGAGTCACCCTGTCATCCAAACAGATGGATGCCTATTTCCTGGACCCCTCGTCTTAATTTTCCTTGGTTTATACCCTTGTGTAGGTAGAACTTCTTTCAGTGGATTTCTGAGAAAAATAGAGACATTGTTTTGAGACTTGAGTACCTGACAGTGTGTTTACCCTCACTCTTAATAGCTTAGCTGGTGTAGTAAATATTGCTTATTTTCAGTGTCACCCAAGATCTTTCACTCTCCTTCCCCTTGAGTCTCATTTTTCCAAGGTAGAATGTAGAATGTGCTCTTAGCCTACTGGGCTTAGGGGAAGGAGGTACACAGCCTAAACTCTTCTAATGACACATACCTGTACGAGATTCCAATTCCGAAGTAAGGGATGTGAGACAGTTGTTTGCAGAAAATCCATCTTTTTGGTCAGTGATGGAAACAGAGGCATCTACTCTGGAGGGGAGGGGTGGCTCAAGAGTGAAGCTTCTTCTCATGCTGCCAGCTGTGTTGTCTGTGCCGGGTGTGGTAGCAGATTACGTCTTCTCAGGTGCAGCTCCCGCAGTGGTCTTGGGTGTGGACTAGCAACTTGGCATTCAAGCCTTCATTCTTCTGGCTCACTGGAAAATTCCATAAACCACCCAAGTAATCTGAGGTCAATAAATTTCTTATATAGATTCTGCTGTTGACAACTAAGACTACTAACTGATATAGCTGGATATAAGAATGATAGCTTGGAAACTGCTCTCCCTCGGAATTCACAAAGCATTTTTCCATGGTCTTCTGTGATGATGTTTCTCTTGAGAAGCCTGTGGCCATTCTTATCCCTAAGGTTCTGGATGTGACTTATTTTTCTTCTCTGAAGGTTTTGGGTTATTCTTTTTAATCCCTAATACTCTGGAGTTTCTTGTTGAAATGCCGTGATGTGGGTTTTTTTGCACTCATTTGGCTACCACACACAGTTGTACGTGTTGTGCACTGTACCACTTCAGGTTAGACCTCAATCCGTAGACACCTGTGTGGCTGTCCGCAAAGACCCAGTGGACATACTCTGGGACTTTATAGTCTGGAGATGACTGCCCTTGGGTTCTGGGAAATCATTCGTATAATCTTTCTTCTCAACCATTTTCCTTGTTCTGTCTCTGGAAGACCTATCAGCCAAGTACTGAGCTTCCAAGATTAATCTCATTTTCTTATCTGGTCTCTATTTTCCATTCCATGTCTCCTTTTTTCACTTCCTAAGAGATTTCCTCTACTTTATCTTTCAAACTTCTACTGAATATTTAACTTCTGCTGTGCTATTTTTAATTCACAAGAGTTCTTTTTAAAAATAGCAATCCCTTATCAATTATAGATTTATTTTGTCCCTATTTTAGCTTTTCTTCCATTGACTGCATTCTTTTTCCTTTCTCTTTCCTTTTCACTTGCTTGTGTCCCTCTTTTGCTTTAGATAGGATGTCAAATGCCTCATTTGAACCCCAGCCAATCTGACTCCAAAGACCTTTGTTGTGAGCAAAATAATTTGTGCAAGGTATGATGATTACAGCTTTCAATTTTTTAAGATCTTCTACCACATAACCTATGAGTGTGCACAGCACTTAGCACACTATTCTCCAGGCAGTCATTATTTGTTCAATGAATATTCACTTCCTATCTTCAAGAAGTACTTTCCTTGCTAGTTCCCTTTGTGGCTCAGCTGTTTACAAACCCAGCTTGTATCCACGAGGATGCAGGTTTGATCCCTGACCTCGCTCAGTAGGTTAAGGACCCGGCCTTGTCATGAGCTGTAGGCTCGGTTAAGGACCGGTCACAGATACGGTTTGGATCCTACATTGCTGTGGCTATGGTGTAGGTCAGTGGCTACAGCTCCAATTCGACCCCTAGCCTGGGAACTTCCATATGCTGTGGGTGTGGACCTAAAAAACAAACAAACAAAAAGTTACTTTATTTTTCTTCTCTACTTGCGTGGGGCACCCTCTCAGCTCTGTAAAAGTAGGGACATACTGACTCAGGTATTGTCACCTGTGTCCTTTGGTGCTCTTTTCTACAGGCATCACACAGACCAACACTCTTCTTGTGACAACACAGTCCCACAATTGGTCAGAGAGACATACAGACAGAAAATTTGGATACCGATCCATGGGTCAGTTATACTTTTCTTTATATCATTACTTTTGATTCACTCCTGCTAAGGAATATGCTTGCAGTACAGCTGCCCTCATTTAACTGGGAGAACCCCCCTCCTGCTCAAAAAGAACTTTAGTAACCATCTCTTAGTATGGTTTATCTTTGCAGTTGGCTGCTCTGACCTGTATATTCGAAGATTCTTATTAACCTTAACCTCAGGGGAGACTCCAAAAGCACCCACTAATGGGATGTTTGTTTGTTTGTTTCTTTTTTAGGAGCAGAAGTGGGGTTTTATTTTCTTTTAAAGACTTAGTAAATTAGTAAAAATTAGGAAAGAAATCTAATTTTAGGCAGAGTAGACTAATAAAACTATCCTAAAAGAAAACCAAGCAGGACAATGTAAAAGCAAAATAAAAATAGAGAAAGGGGGAAAAGTAAAACAGCAACTTCCCAAAAAAGCAAGATCTATAAAACCTAGAAAAGGAAATATTTTATATATCATTCTTTCTGAAGAAAACCAAGACTTGTGTTGAAGGTCAGATTTTCAAGATAGTTCTGATATACTAAAGAACAATTGAGAATAGAATAGAAAAATAGCAGCCTTCTCAAAATAATGGAAATCTTTGCAACATGTATATATTTAACCTGTTGCAAATACATCACTGAGGAGCTGATCGGGAACCCTAAATTATGGCAACTTTTAATTATACTTTTATATCTTTGTAATGCGAAACTAGTTAATGTATATTTTTTCACTTTATTCTCAGATACTTCAATATTATAATTTTCTTCTTAAAGAATTTTCTTCTTCACTTCTTTTTGTTACAACAGTTTAACTATTAAAATTTTACTGTCTATTCATGTAAGGTCAAGCTATTTTCAAAATCAGTATAGCCATCTCTTTGCAAATTGTCACAATTCTGAATAGCAGTGACGTCCAATAGTCAACCAATAAAATGAAAAAGTAAAGAAAAATCTGTCAGATAACTACTTTCTATTGAAAAGTTCAACATGTATCTTTTTTTTTCTTTTGTCTTTTGAGGGACACACCCTTGGCATACGGACGTTTCCAGGCTAGGGGTCTAATCAGAGCTACAGCTGCCGGCCTACACCAAAGCCACAGCAACACCAGATTCCAGCCTCGTCTGTGACCTATACCATAGGTCACAGCAACGCTGGATCCTTAACCCACTGAACGAGGCCAGGGATCCAACCCGCATCTTCATGGATACTAGTCAGGTTCGTTACCATTGAGCCATGACAGGAACTCCCAACATATATTTTAAATCTCTCTTTGTCCTGGAATTCAGTATAAGCTGGAATTACTGAGGTGTCTCAGGCACCTATTGTTTACTGAGACATGAGCATTATTTAGATTTAATGAAAAAAGGGTACTTACTCCCCCAAGTCCACACTTTTCAACAAGATGGCAAAGGCAGTGAAATGACTGCTAAGAATTTCCTAACTCTGTTCTTCTACTTCTTTCATTCTTATTACATCACCAGAAGAGCTCAAATTTCACTGCAAGAAACAGAAAGAGTGAATGTTTCCTATTTGTCATTAGAACTGAAAGAACTATTTGAGTTTACTTTACAAATTGGCTGCACGGGTGTTATATGACACATGGGTATGAATTCCCTCCGCAACTACCTAATGTGCATACCACTTTGTTGTACCTTGAAATACAACCACATAGTCCACTGCCAAAATTATTTGGCGAACTTCTAATATTAGTGGAATATTTGTTTATACTCAATTATTACTTTAAGCATACATCACTGAGTGCCTCTCTATGCACTGCCAATCTGTTTGATATCAACACTTGCAAAAATCATTTCAGTTCAAAGTATAAAAGGCCAGGAGGGAGCAGAGCAGGGAACAGGAGGAAGGAGAGAAGGTTCTACTTTAACTGCTTTAAAACATAAAATGCACATGTACCACTGGAGTAGTTTTCTTTTTTTTTTTCAAATTGTCATTGTCTAAGTTTTATTTGTCGGCATATTAAAGCAGGGTACTTACTGAATCTGTTCAATCATTCTAATCAATATGAGGAAAAACATTTTACTTTTAACAAAAGGAAAGGCCAGGAGGAGGAAGACTAACTTATTTACACAATGTAGACATGATACACATTTATTAAAGAAGTATGAGAGAAGAAATTTTTTAAAAAATTCGTATTTATGGGAGTTCCTGTTGTGGCTCAGCGGTAACGAATCTGACTAGCATCCGTAATGATGCGGGCTGGATTCCTGACCTTGCTCAGTGGATTAAAGATCCAACGTTGCCATGAGCTGTGGTGTAGGTCGCAGATGCGGCTAGGATCCTGCGTAGCTGTGGCTGTAGTGTAGGCTGGCAGCTATAGTTCTGATTCGACACTTAGCCTGGGAACTTCCATATGCTGCAGGTGCGGCCCTAAAAAGACAAAAATAAAAATTGAAAAAAAAATTCGTATTTGTAGTAGACCTATGTGTACCATAATTTGGAGTTTTTGATGAAGACCTGATATTTGAATTATTTCATGATTAGCACATCTTGGTGGACAGGAAAACTAAATACAAAAATGCATGGCATTGTAACTAGACTTACCATGGTGATCATTTTGATAAGTATAGAAATATTAAATCACTATGTTGTGCACCAGGAACTGCTGTAGGTCACCTGTACTTGAAAAACAAACTCACAGAAAATGTGATCAGATTTTTGGTTACTAGAGGTCAGGGATCATTGGAGGAGGAATTAGATGAAAGCAAAGCATACAAACTTCCAGTTATAAATCAGTAGTAGAGATGTAATGTACAATATGATAAATATAATAAGCTATGAAACTTGTTAAGAGAATAAATTCTAAGAGGTCTCATCACAGGGGTAAAATTATTTTTTCTATTTCTTTAATTCTGTATCTATGAGATGATGGGTGTTCACTAAACTTAATGTAAGTCAGATCATTATGTTGTACCCCTTACCTTATACAGTGCTGTATGTCAAGCATATCTCAATAAAACTAGAAAAAAAAACACAGAAATTCAAAAGATTTGTCTACTCAAAAAGTTAAAACTTTGGTGTATTTTTTTTTAATTAGGAAACATAAACACTATTGATAAAAATACATGAGCAAAAGGAAGACAAGGGTAGGTACATGCTATAAAGGATTACACGTGGCAAAAAAAGAAGCAAAATATTAACCAGGCAATGACAAGTCAACTCCAGTTTTGAGGATTAGGATAACTAACCCCACACTGTTTTGCTTTAATATGCCACTGCACACATTTACAAGCCCCTAAATAGACAAATTCAGCATTTCCAGGATACCACCAAAGAAGGAAAAAGAGAAAGAGAAAGGCAAAAAAGCTCTCGTTGACAAAAACCAAAGCTTAAGCACATTACTCACAGCAGAGCACCCTAGTCCCAAATGAGAAACCCAATCCCTGTTACCTTAGAGTCAACTCTGACAAACATGTTTGATGGTGTCTTTAATTCAACATGGGAAACCATGATGGAGAAGTAGGGCTAGAAAATGACAGCGGTGAGAGGAACAGTCAGAATGTGAGGGAGGAGACAGGAAAGGATAAAACATGAAGATAGAGGCCCCAGGATTCTAAGGTCCTCTAGAATCGCCAAGGCTTCACGACCACAGACCCAGACCATCATAGACCCCCTAGGTCCCTAAGGGAAGATTAAATTATTCAGTTATTTTACAAAGGCAACTAAGTGTACCCTGTATTACTGCTTAAAGAATTTTAACAAAAGCTGTTTTTACCTTTTACACATAAATGGGCTGTTCAATTATTAAGAAAATTCACCTGTGAGAAACCAGGCTATATAAGGTTTTACTATGAGTAATCTGATGACAGTGAATTCTCTGACTTTTAATCACAGAGTAATTGTCACTGACCTGATTTACAGCAGAAGAAACACACTGATTTTTCCAATAGATCTGTTTTGATCTAATTCATGCTGCTGGCACAGGCCCCAAACCAGTGGCATAACCATGCAGCCAGGACTATTGAACACAACAGTCCTAAAATATGTTTGAAACTGTCCAACATTCCTCCCCAACCAGGCCACTGAAAGAAAACATAGCGAAACTAGGAACTCCTGTAGACTGGACTTGCAATGGGAGTAACCTCTAAAGCAAGCCAGAGCAAGTCCCTTTGGATATGCAACATCTTCAAAATCACTTCACTCAGTGAAGTTCTTTTAAATAATCTTTCTTGGGAGTTCCCATTGTGGCTCAGCAGGTTAAGAACCCGACTAATATCCATGAGGCTGTGGGTTTGATCCCTAGCCTTGCTCAGTGGGTTAAGGATCAGGTGTTGCTGCAAGCTGTGGCATAGGTCACAAATGTGGCTTGGATCTGGCATTGCTGTGGTTGTGATATAGGCCTACAGCTGCAGCTGATTCAATCCCTAGCCTGGAACTTCCATATGCCACAAGTGTGGCCATAAAAAGAAAAAATAATATTTCTTAGTTCTCAAGATGTTTGTAAGACGACACACAGATAAAATCAATAAATTCTAATTTTTTGTTTCAAAATCTACTTTTCCATTATAGTATTCAATACTTTAAGGAACTCTCGCTGTGGTATCATGGGTTAAACATCCAGTATTGCTGCATCTGTGGCACAGGACACAGCTGCAGCTCGGATTCAATCCCTGGCCCAGGAACTTCCATATGCCACAGGTACAGCCAAAAAAAATAACTGAATACTTTGGTATCTTTTTTATAAACTTACTTCAGTTTAAAATGCCCAGAATTACTTTATCCGTGATAATTCCCATATGCCAAAGTAGAGTCAAATCATTCTTACTTAATTATACATCTACCAACTAAATACCTTCCAAAGCTCGTATTTCAATTTATTCCTTCATTCAGCAAGTATGTACTGAGCATTTACTCTGCTAGGGACTAGGTTGGAACCTAGGGACTCAAAAGGAACATGATATAATCCATGTCTATTGTACTTAGTACATTTGAGGAATGAAAATGCAGTATAGGAGTTCCCGTTGTGGCGCAGTGGAAACGAATCCGACTAGGAACCATGAGGTTGCGAGTTTGATCCCTAGCCTTGCTCAGTGGGTTGCCGTGAGCTCTGGTGTAGGTCGCGGATGCGGCTCAGATCTGGCATTGCAATGGCTGTGGCATAGGCCAGCAGCAACAGCTCCGATTAGACCCCTAGCCTGGGAGCCTCCACATGCCTCGGTGCAGCCCTAAAAGGACAAAAGACCAAAAAAAAAAAAAAAAAAGGAAAGAAAGAAAATGCAGTATATGCCACCTAGTTTCCTGATGCCTTTGAGATAGTTACACTCTAAGGAAGTCAAAAATTAAATAAGGCCTGGGCTTATAATTTCATGTGACAAATGTGAACACGTTGCACATTTGAAGTATACACTCTTGAATTATTTCAGTACACTTACCCACATATAAATTATTGATGTCCAAATTATCCATGTCTAAAATCTATTTTTATTCTCAACGCTTTTTCTTCATATGAGCACATGGAATACCATGGTAAAACTAATTTTCTCATCTCTTTGGGAAAGAGAAAAAACACATACATTTTTAATAAAGTAATGAGATTATCTCAAGATCCTTTTTCTAATGTAAAGAAAACATTGCAACATATGGCTATATATTTACCCAAGCTGAAGCTAACTACTTCTGATGTTCAAGGAATCCTAAGGCATTTCCTCTACTCCATAAGATGTGGTTTCTGTGAAAAGGCTTTGTGCCTAATCAAAGTGTTGCTATATAAAGCATTTGGACCAGAGGTTTAGTAAAATGTGATTGAAGAATCTCAGGTACATGCTCTTGTGCCACTTATCAACAGAGGTTTACTACTCGGTCCAATTAAATATGCTAACGTAAGCCTACTTTTTCCTTTTTTTCTTTTTGCCTTTATCTAGAGCCGCACCCGCGGCATATGGAGGTTCCCAGGCTAGGGGTCCAACAGGAGCTGCAGCCGCCGGCCTACGCCACAGCCACAGCAACGTGGGATCCGAGCTGCGTCTGCAGCCTATACCATAGCTCACGGCAACGCCGGATCCTTAACCCACTGAGCAAGGCCAGGGATTGAACCCGCAACCTCATGGTTCTTAGTCGGATTCGTTAACCACTGAGCCACAACGGGAACTCCCAAGCCTACTTTTTCTTAAAGACAAAATGTTGAGCAGAAAATGAACAATATGGTCAAGGAATTAGGTTCTAGGTTTTTGCCAAAATCTTGAAGTATTATGCCATTTTAGTTTTTAAATGAAATAGTAATTTAAAAAATCATAATAAGTTATTTGTATCACAGTTTTTATCCATGTACCACTTTAACAAAATTTTCAAGTTAATAGTATGATTTCCATACTAACTTACCTGAAAACACAATTGGATCTACTCATTTTACCCTCCTCCCACATCATATTTTAAGGGGAAGGGAGTAAAAGAAACTTCTGCTCACGGAATCAACTGCTTCCTTCACACAGTTTTGAGCCTCTTACCTGCTATATGAGTAACTGAAGGAATGAATTGTTTAATCCTGTTTTAAGAGTCAACCACATTTCCACCTCTTCCACTGCTTTAAGTCCTTGGTGATCCAGGATCACTACTAACATATAAAACTGGTATGGCAGTACAGGATAAACATGAAGCATAATGGAGTGACGAAAATAACAATTCTTCCAAAAAAAACTATGACTACAAAAAACTAAGCCATAGAAAGGTAAGAAAGGCAAACAAATATTTCATGCAAGACAACAAATATAACATGCTGTTGTGAAATACAGTCTTGGGATCCACTTAATTTTATTTAAATGTATTACCCTCCTGGAGAATCTAAACCAAGGACTTGGGATCTAAATTTGAAAATGAAACGTAACACAGAGGAATCTGTTTCTTGGAAACAGTTATGCGTTCACAGAATGTCCTGTAGGAACTTAAACCTAATTAAAGTCTATTCATTCCACGTGTAAATTCTAAGCACCCCCAAATGTTATACATCTCAAGTGGAAAAAAGGGGAAAAACCACATTTAGCTGCATAATTCAAATAAAAGAATTTCTTTCTTCCCAAGTTACATAATTAATGAAACCATGAAGCAAACCTTACCTCACCTAAAAACCAGATATTTGTGATTACGTAACATTTAAACCTTTGACCAACAGCTTCCACGGTTAAGCAATGAATTGTGTCTATAACCATGACATCGACTGAAAAGAAAAAAATCCAAACCAGCTGTGTTTATCCTACAATAATCATACCGGCATTATGTACATACTTGTCAACTAAATCTGATGAACACATTTTAAAATTAAGGGATTCCCATGATCTTAAGGGGCCAGAGTGGCTAAGTTAGGATACTGCTTTGGTTACCCTTTAAAACATCAAAATCGGTGCTGAGTGAGCAGCACACAAAACTATACTTAGACGTGCTAGTTAACACAATACTTATACTTCCCTGTTCTTAGCCAAGAGATACATCTACAATTTTAGATGGGAATTATAATTAGAAATAATGAGAGCAATTTCCTGAGTTATTCCACCTTTAAGCTAATTTCATTGAGACTTACCTTCTGAAATTGCTCATTATTCTATCCTGTTTTTGAGAACCTGAGAAATCTCTCATAATTCTGACATGTTTACTCAGGAGAAATATTGTACACATGTAAAAAAGTTCCCTTCAGACACCACTTTATCACATAAAAATCACTTTAACCAAAAAGACGCTGTAAAAGTAAAATTACGCATTTTATTCATTCATTCCATCAGCTGAGAACTGCTCTATTGTACAAATACAGTATTGTACAAAAAAAATCACAAAATGTTACAAAATAAAAAAGTACAAACTGCATTACTTAATAAATACAACTAAAAGTAGTTTAAGTGGAAATGAGATAAGATTTTAGGTTGTTAACATTGTTTGACCCAGCAAACCATACAAGCTCTGTATATAAACATTTTTATTTGTACATAATACAGGGCAATCCTATTTTGCCTTTTGAAAGAATTTAATGGAACAGACTATTTAAGACTATCCTCTGGCTATAAAATAATTGCTAAGATTGCTTGGAGGCATTTTTGACACTAGTTTTTGGATCTCTCGGTTGAATCCAAAAGGCTATATAACAGGAGGCTTATCTAGTCACAAAGTCCTCTATCATGTTAAAATTCTTTTTCAACAAAAAACAACAAATATAAATAAAAACAACTGAGAGCACCAGACAATCTACTCTAAACATCAACCAGAGTATAAAATAATCACTCTGCTGTCAGCAAATATCAGACTTTTATTCAAGTAAGAGCTGGTACTATCCCTTAAAGGAAAAAAAATCTTCCCACAACCTCCCCTTAAGTGTATCTCTTTAAAAGGCTGACCATTTCTAGAAAAATAACATTTTCAAAACAAAAAATCTGTTTCATCAAAATGGAATGGGCCAATCAGATAACACAAATGCATCAATATCCATTTGAAATAATTACCCAAGAATTGTAAAATTCAACAACATAAAATACTAAATCACAAATTCTGTTCAAAATAAACTTCATATAAAGCACTTCTCTGGATTTATGCCGGAAAGCTGTCTGTCAAAATGGAACACGTCAAAGATGAAAGTACACCCATTGTTAAAAATGTTGTGCAAAAATACAATTTTATAGAAAATAGATTACCAGGAACGAACAAATTTACACTGTGAGAAATCAGCTTGCAAATTAAGTAGTGCCAACTTTTTATACAGCAAATCATAAACAGCAGTAGGATCACCCAAAGCTATCGTGAAACATCATTTAGGTGCCCAGCAACCTTCAGCTCGGAGGAGAAAACATTCAAAAAATGATTAAGGCATTACACCTACGGTAAATCTACTATAAAGTTTAAAAGTGCTATTACCCTGATTAGAGTTCATGTAATTCTCCAAACACAAATTAGGTATGCAATTTCCCCAGGGCGGAGCTTTTCAGACACTTCAAGAGCATGCATTTTGTTCAATATACATTTTGGACAGGGATATGGCCATAGACTTAGCGAGTTCTTCATCGCGTTTTCTTTGCACTTGAGTCTGCCTGCACCAAGTGTCATACTCCGGATTAGGATAGGAGTGATCAAACACCGCGTCATAATGTCCGTTACTGAGCCAACTAAGCCAAATGCTAGGCCTTAGGGAATCCTCAGGGCCCAAATAGTGAATCATAGTAGACACGGTGGGGCTCTCCAGCCTCCCTCCGGTAGTTAGATGTATATTCACATTCAGCATCTGCCCCATGGCCAGCAGTTCAGGGTACCCCGCCCACGCCCCGTCTTGAGCAGCAGCGATGATAAACTCCCCCACGTCGCCTTCGATCAGGGGGCTAAAGTGGTCGAGGTGGTCGGCGATGTAGTGCACCGTCTGCTCCCGCAGCTCCCGGTGCAGGCTCTGGTCCCCGTACACCGCCTTGCTGACTGCTCGGTAGAGGCAGTTGCCGTCCGGAATGATGTGAAAGCGGTACTTGTTCCTCTGCCGCAGGTACTTGTCCTGCCTCTCCACCTCCGCCAGGTACAGAGCCAGCTTCTCGTCCCGGGGATCCGATCTGGAGACGATCACTGCCTCGGCCGCGCCGCCCGGGGCCGCCTCGCCGCTCCGGGCTGGGGTCGCCTGGGCCTCCGGGTCGGGCCGCCTCGGCTCGTCCGCCCCGGGAGAGTCGCCGGCCCTGTCCCAGCCGCGGAGGCTTCTCTCCGCCGGGCGGTCCTCGGACCACGGGCCGGGCTCCGGGCTCCCCGGGGATGGCGCGGGGCCTCGGTGCTTGGCGGCGGCCAGGGCCTGGCGGTGCTCGCTCAGTCGGAAGTTCCTGTCGGGCCCCTCGCGGGCCGCGTCCAGGCCGGCGGGCTCGGAGCAGTCGGGCCTCAGCAGCTCCTCCAGGAGCCAGGCCGAGGACCCCCGCCGCGGCGGGACCGGGGCGCCGGGCGCCGGGGCCAGCAAGAGGCAGCGGCCGCGCGGGGCTGTAGGCGCGGTGGCGCCGGGCTCGGGGCTGCGCAGCAGGAGCCGGTCGGCGCCCAGGGCCCGCACGGTGATCTGCGCGGTGGACGTGTAATGTGGCGGCAGCGGCGGCTTGCAGGACCCGCCGGGCGGGCCGGCAGCGGCGGCCGTGGCGGGGGCGGCGGCCCCGGACACCACCTCGAAGCAGGAGGAGAAGGCGGGCATCTTGGAGGCGGGGGCGGCGGCGGCTTCGCGGGGCTCGGCGGCCGCGGCCGGCTGGCACTCACCGGTCTCGGGCTCTGGCGCGCCGCTGGCGGGTCCCGCGGGCTGCAGAGAGACCTTGAACGGGGTGGCAGCTGCAGCGGCTGGCGGAGCGGGGGCTGTGGGACCCGGACCCCCGGCTGGGTAGTGGGTGCAGACGCTGCTGTAGAGCTGCATGTCCCTGCCCGCTGCTCGGCCCCTTATAGGCGCGCCGAGCCCCGGTGAGGGGACACACCCTCCGGGCCCGGGGGAGGGGGCCGGCCGAGCGCGGTGACCCAGTGCCCCGAGAATAGAAATGACCGAAGAGCTGCCCGCGCGTCAAGAGCCGCAAATAACGCCCGGGTCCCCGCCAAATTCCTGCTGCGCCACAACGCGCGGTGGGGGCAGGGAGGGGACGCGCGCTCGACCCCTGCCGGCGCGCTCGGCCCGCAGACCCGGGGCGCCGCGCCCGCTGCCGCTCCTCCGGCCCGCGGCGACCGCTGGGTACTCTCGAAGGAAGCGGCCCTCCCCGCTGGAGCGCGTCCCGCCGGCAAGAGCAGAAAGGGCCTCGCTGAGGGGCCAGGAGGCGGGGCCGCGGTTGTTTACCTCAGGCCGCGCGGCTGCGTCACGTGCCCCCGCTGGAATGCGCGGCTCGGCGCGGCTTCCCATTCAACCGTGCGGGCTCGCCACGCCCCTCGGGCCTGCTCCGCCCCGTTCGGCGACGTCATGGGCGTGGCCCGCTGAGCGGGCGGGGAACGGCGGGCGCGCGGGCGGGAGAGCGCCAGGCTCCGAGCCCAGCGCGGTCAAGGGACTCTTGGCAGCTCACCCACTTAAACCGTAGGTTTCGGCGCCGCGCTTTTCTGCGCTAAGGTAGCAGACCGTGGCGGGCTGGGCGCTGCTGGGCGCGGGCTGGAATGCTTGAAAGACTGCGTTTTGTAAGAGCGCTGCCCTAAAACTTGCATGGCACCATGCCGTCTTTTTCATTCACCCCCTTAGATTATATTCTTAACATAGTGTGTCGCTTCCCTTTCTCCCCAGCACCTTGCTGCCCGGTTAAACCGAAACCAACTTTTCTGCCCCCTAACCCATATCAACAATACAATACTGAGAGAAACACCAAATGCCTAACCTAGAAATACTAATTGCCTGATTAGGTGCAGCTGCTAACCGTAGGTCAGCGGCAAAGTGGTGCATTCCGAGAACGCTGAAATTGAATACAATATTGAAAACAGTTCTACCCAACTGCGTTAGTTGTCCCTCTTTATAAAGGAAAGCCATGACATTATGTTGAACCGTGTACTGACTTTATAGTAGTGGGCACGTTCTGCTATATTCTGAGCTTTGATCACATGCTAAACTAACAGGCCTTAAACGTTCAAAGTGAACCTAAGAAGCTGTTTCACCGTTTTAGTGATGGGGAAATAGGTTACTTACGGAATAATATGTCTCCCCTCACGCTTCTGCTGATGCCACGAACGGAAAAACTTAGTCGTATTGGCTATTGCAGTTATTGAACCAACCCTAGTACAGAGCCTGGCACATAGCTGGAACTAATTAATATTTACTGAATGAATTAGCTAATGAAGGAGGACGTCCCACGACAGTGGAGAAGCCAGAACTACAGTCCTGGCCTCCTGGATTAAAAGCCAGGAGTGGTGGGCGTTACAGGCAGAATCCTAGCAGCATTTGCTCCGGTCTTTGAACCTGTTAGGTAAATCAGTTCAGAACGGAAGACAACCACGTAAATGTCTAACCTTCTGAAGACATCCTTTTGGGAGCTTGTAGACCCCACTGGCCAACCAGGAAAGAGAAATTGCTCAGGTTTCATCACTGATTGGGAGGAAATCTGTTACGTATTCACTAGTTCTCCCTGAACTCCACCTTTAGCCTTTCAGTAGCTGGTACTCTGAAACAGAAGACAAAAACTATTAACAATAAAATAATCCTCAAATAGTATTTGCTGAGTACTCATTGTGTGCATAGCAGAGCTAGCAAACAGGAGCATGAAGGGAGATAAGGAAACTATCTTTAAAAAATTTTAAATCCTAAAGCAAGAACGTGTTTTGAACAGATTGGAGTAAACATGGGGGAAAAAAATAAGGGCAGGTATACAGAGGACAAGCTAGGTCTGTGTACCAAATTAGTGGTGTCAAAACCCAGGAGTTCCCATTGTGGCTTATCGGGTTAAGAACCTAACAGTGTCCATGAGCATGCAGGCTTGATCGCAGGGCTTGCTTAGTGGATCAAGGATTGCGCATACCTCTAGCAGGAGAACTTCTATGTGCTGCAGGTGTGATTGGCTTTATTAACCGATTCGGGGTTATTTCCATTAGGCAAAATCCCATCCAGCAATGAGGACACTGCAGAAAGTTGTAAAAAATGGAATTTTTTTTTTAATAGGAAAAAGTGTGGGGTAAGGGAGTTATTAGCAAAAAAGAAGGAAGAATTGTTTTTAGGGACGTTCCCATTGTGGCTCAGCAGTAATGAACCCCACTAGTATCCATGAGGATGCCAGTTCAATACCTGGCCCTGCTCACTGGATTAAGGATCCGGCGTTGCTGTGGCTGTGGTGTAGGCCAGCAGCTGCAGCTCCGATTCGACCCCTAGTCTGGGAACTTCCATATGCCACAGGTTTGGCAAAAAAAGTAAAAAAATTAAAAAAGAATTATTTTTAGGTCTGGACTTGGGAGCCAGGTGGGCACAGCAGGAGGGTTTTATACAGATTGATGCTACTTCCTCTGGAGATGGAGATGGCCCATAGGACAGGTGACCTCACTGGTGCTGATCAGATAATTTCAAACCTGTCGATTAAGATGACATTTCAGCAGAAGGCTGAAAACTGAAACTGCAATTAGGTCTTGGTTTGCTGTTGTAAGGCCTACTTGGGCCTATTCTTTCTTTCTTTTTTTCTTTTTAAACAATAACAAGTATAAACAAAGATGTGAAGATTCAAAACTTGAATGTACGAGAAGGCTCTACCCCCGCCTGTAGTTTTTGAGGGGATGGTGGTCTTTACCACACTGCAGATTCGGTGTGAGAATCAGGGTCCACTCTGTATCTAGATCGGGAAAGTCTTCCTAGAGGAAATGGTACTTCAGGAAATTCAAAGCAGGGATGATTGCCAGCCTTCGGAAATAGGAGTTGTTTTCTGCCCTTCGACTGTGAGAGAAGGCAAAGCCTTATAAACGATAGCAAAGAGATGAGGGTAGGAAGGAGGGAGAGGCTAATCCAATTCCTTGATGCCCCATCTTAAAAGAATCCTAATGATTGTCTTCTGGAAAATCATCTGTCTAGCGTGTTTTGGTGCTGTGCAGAAAACTAGCAGAAGTTTAGGAAAACAGACTTCTAAACCAAAATTGCATAGTTATTGAACAGACAAGAAAAAACAGAAAATTTCATCAGCTATCCACCCAAAGACAATCATTAGGTTAAAACAAAAACAAAGGACAAGGCATTTAATCAATGCATATCTATTGGGCACCAGCTATGCACCCAGCACAGTGCCAATCACAGGAAATTCAGAAACAGATTCTGCCCTGCAGCCCGGGCAGCAGAAACCCAGCCACCAAAGGCATCTTTGTAAAATAGGACCCAAGCCTGGCATGTTTTTGGAAGGTATATACACCTAAACACCATCATTTCTTAGCCGCATTTTTTTTTAAGACAATAAAATTCCCAACCTCTTCCCTTCCCCAAAATAAAACTTTTAAAAATGCATTCATTTATTTATTCACTCATTAAATCCTTTATTTACAAACCTAATATGAAAAATGATCTTGAATAAGAATGAAGTTGGAGGACTCATGCTTCCCAATTCCAAAATTTCCTACAAAGCTACAATCAATCGTCAAGACCATGTGGGGGGTTCCCGTTGTGGTGCAGCACAAATAAATCCGATTAGTATCCGTGAGGACTAGGGTTCAATCCCTGGCCTTGCTCCTTGGGTTGGGGATCCAGCGTTGCCATGAGCTGTGATGGAGGTCGCAGACACGGCTCAGATCCCGAGTTGCTGTGGCTGTGGTGTAGGCCGGCAGCTGTAGCTTGGATTAGACCCCTAGCCCAGGAACTTCAATATGCTGCAGATGCAGTCCTAAAAGCCAATAATAGTAATAATAATAATAATAATAATAATAGTAATATAAAAAAAGACCATGTGTTACTGGCATAAAGAAAAACATATAGATTAGTGGAATAGAACTGAGAGTTCAGAAATAAAGCCATAGGTTTATGATCAATTGTTTTTGACTGGGTGCCAAGAAAATTCAATGGGTCTTTTGGCAAAAAGCTTTTTCAGCAAAAACTGCTGAGACAACTAGATATCTATGTACAAAAGAACGAAGCTGGGGCCCTTATACAAAAATTAACTTTAAAAAGATCAAAAGTGAGAGCTAAAATGATCAAATTCTTAGAAGAAACATGAGTCAGAAATCACAGTGCCCATGGATTAGGCAATGGTTTCTTAGATGTTGCTGGGCTTCAAGGCCCTTTCTAGGAGACTGAGCTCACAGCCTCTGGCCAAGAAAAGAATTACGGGACCCTTATCATCGCCCCACCCGTCTCATTGTAATGCCCCCTCCCCCAGCTTCAGCAACCAAGCCTACTTCCTACCCCCTGCTAGGAAAGATATGTGTCCCTCCTCACCCCACCCCAGTAGGGTCCTTATATACCCCCAACCTACCAGCAAGTGTATCCTAAGACACCAACCAATCAGCAGGTCAGCAGGTGTATCTTAAGTCCTCTCCTCTCCCTGGGCTATAAGAACACGCACTCATTGTTTGCTCCCCCCCAGTTATCAGGAAGCTGGCCGGCTGTGTTAACTGCATCTCTCGATTCAATAAACTTGTCTTTTCTTCACCTTGCTTTGCTTTCTGAAAATTCTTCTTTCCGACCCCTGTGCACAGACCACAGCAGGTGTGACAACAAACAAGACAAACAGCAAAAGAAAAAAAATAGGTAAGTTGGACTTCATCAAAACTAAAAAGCTTGTGCTTCAAAATGAAACTGACAGTATTAATAGCCTGGACGTAACCAAAACACAGACTGGGACTTGAACCCATGGTTTTAAATTAGAATCACTCATCCCGTGTCTAGACTCACTGAAGTTCAGGTTCTTCATATCTCTGTGCAGAAGGAATTCAGCGAGAGACAAAGTGATAGCCAAGAAATAGATTTATTAGGATAGGACGTTTATGAGGGATGCAAGTGGGCTGGCACGAAGTTCTGCCCCGAGGATCCCGGTGGGCTGCAGTTTTATCCTCCAAGGGGAATGGGGGTTGGAAAAGCTGCCTCTTCCTTTCCGGGAGTAGTAGCTCCTCCTTAGTATCCAGTGAGGTGTCCTCAAACTCTTGCCCTTGGTTTGAATATGAATGCAGGACTGACCCCGTCCACCACCCAACGACCTGAGGCAATTCTCTTGTCTCCACTAACGAAGCAAACCTGCCTTGTGCTGATGGCATTCTTGAGCAATTTATTCACTTACAGTGATCTCCCAAAGTCCCCTAAGTTTCCCTCTTTATCGGGACCTCTATAACTACCTGTGCCTACTACATCCCTATCGAAAGCACCTCATAGAGAAAGTGGAAAGACAAACTGAAGAATGGGAAACTACGTTCACAAATCAGATATCTGATAAGAGACTTTGAAATATATAAAGAATGCTTAAAGTCTTCAGATTCGACAGTAAAAACACAACCCAATTTTTAAATGGACAAATAATTTGTGTAGACATTTCTCCTAAGAAGATATACAAACAGCCAATAAGCACATGAAAAAATCCTCAACATCTTTAGTCATTAAGGAAATGCAAATCAAAACCCACAGTGAGGGAATTCCCACTGTGGCTCAGGAGAAACAAACCCAACTAGTATCTGTGAGGCGTAGGTCTGATTCCTGGCCTCCCTTGGGGGGTTAGGGATCTGGCGTTGCTCTGAGAAAAAAAAAAAAACCTCGCAGTGAGATATACTCCATACCCATTAGGATGGCTGTAACAAAAAGACCAAAAATAGCAAATGTTGGTGAAAATGTGGAGAAATTAAAAAATTTATACATCGCTTGTAAAATTTTAGCATGGATTTTTTTTTTTTTTTGCTTTTTTAGGGTTGGGCCTGTGGCAAATGAAAGTTCCCAGGCTAGGGTTTAAATCAGAGCTTCAGCTGCCAGCCACAGCCACAGCCCCAGCAACACCAGAACTGTAACCCTCTGAGGGAGGAGAGGAATCTAACCCACTTCCTAATGGATGCTAGTCTGGTTCTTAACCCACTGAGTCACAACAAGAACTCCAACATGAAACTTTGAAAAGCACTTTGAAAAACAATTTGGCAATTCCTCAAAAGGTTACACATAGAGTTACCATAGGATCCAGTACTTACACTGCTATATATATAACCAAGAGAAACAAAGCCCTGTATCCACACAAAAAAATGTGTATATCAGGAATTCTCACACTGGCTCAGCGGTTAACAAACCTGACTAGTATCCATGATGATTCGGGTTCCATCGCTGGACTCGCTCAGTGGGTTAAGGATCCGGCATCGCCACGAGCTGTGGTGTAGGTCGCAGATGAGTCTTGGATCTGGCATTGCTGTGGCTGTGGCGTGGGCCGGCGGCTTCAGCTCCAATTAAACCCCTAGCTTGGGAACCTCCATATGCCGGGGGTGTGGCCCTAAAAACACACACACAAAAAAATGTGTATATCAGTGTTCATAATAGCACTATTCATAATTGCCAGAAAATGGAAACAACCCAGTTATCCATCAACTAATGAACAGATTAAAAAAAATGTGGTATAGCCACACAATAAAATATTATGCAGCCATAAAAAGACTGAAGTACTGATAAATGATGTAACAACATTATTCATTTTAATTTTTTTTTTTTTTTGATGTGCCTGGGGCATGCAGAAGTTCCCAGGCGAGGGATGGAAAGTGCACCACAGCAGTGACAACACCAGATCCTTAACGTGCTAGGCCACCTGAAAACATCATTCTACGTGAAAGCAACCAGACACAAAAGGGCACATACTGTGTAATTTCACTTCTATGAAAGGCCCAGAATCAGCAAATCCATAAAGATGAAAAACAGATGAGTGGCTGCCAGGGACTAAGGAGGAGGAGGAAGAAGAGGGAGTCACTACCAGTGGGAACGGATCCCATTTTGGAGTGATGAAAATATTTAAAATTAGATTGTGGTCACGGTTGCACAACTCTGTCAATATACTAGAAACCACAACCAAGTTGAATATTTTTGAAGGATAATTTTTTTTTTTGAAGGATGAATTTTCTGGCATGTGTATTACATCTAAATTAAGCTGTTTAAAAAAACAACCTACTATGAGCTAGGTACTGTGCCAAGTTTTGATGTAGAAAGATGATTACGTATCATTTATAAAATATCATAGCATAACACTTACTTCATGACATTTATTTCATAAATCATACATTTTACGTATCATTGATTTTTCTGACAAATGCACAGTATCCATACAGCACTTAAACCTAATTGTTAAATGATATAAAGGGGTTGAAACTTACTGAAACCAAATCGTTTATGCCCACGTGGACGGGATATTTGAAGAGCTGGGCTAGTGAAATGCTATTTGAATTTATCATTTTGTTTCTTAAGCTTTTTGTGTAATTGTCAAGATATAAAAATAATTCTATATTCTTTTCAACAAACACTTAATGAGCACTAACATGCATAAAGCATATGGGAGTACGTCCCAGTTTAACCATATATAGAACCAAACTAAACTTAAAATATACGATATGTGGTGGGAAAGATTCCGAAAAGTCCCTGAGACACAGCAGACTCTCAGTACATATTTTCTGAATACTGTCAAGGAAAGAAATGGAACATAAGCAATAAAGGCAAGCATCTTGGGAAGTACTGTGTGGTTTGATACAGATCCATGCTATTAAACTGACAATTTAAAATGAACAAATAAAGGGCACTGCCTCCTACCAACACCACGATATTCTTTCTCTAGCACATTTCCCACTGCTGACATGTCACTGGCTGGAAGTGAAATTTCCAGGCAGAAATGAAAGCTCCTCTCAATTATTTAAACGTTATAGCTCTTCTGAAATTATTAGTATCTCCGAATAGCCGGTCATCTAGTGATATTATTGCTCCAGAAAACATAAATCAATTTATAATGACTCAACCAAGTAAGTAATCAAGAGGATTTTGCCTTTTATAGGAAAAAAAATAAAATAATAAGTGGAGTAAAAGTTGGAAAGTACACATAAGCACTGACCCCTAAACTTAGGCTTGAAAAACGTGCAGATCCTTTTGATAAATAGCCCAACATTTCCCCTAGTGATAAGTAATGTGGTTCAAGTCCCTATCCAGGCAATGGCATTTTTCATCTTGTGGATTCAATGGACTATTGAGAAAAAGGAAAGTCAGAGTTGTTATTCAGAAGGAGGTTCAGATCACGTTATGTGCACAGAATAATCAGTTCCCACACACAGTTTTGAATCATCCCAGCATGAAGGGGAGACGCCCAAATCCTGAGGCGTTCTCTGAATTCTGTTCATCAGATTTGGGACCACTTTAGGAAAGGGGTTGTTAGACCTGACACAGTTTACTCTGTTCTCTGTGGCGTGCTTCTGGTTGCCTTCATCAATATAATAACCTACTAATAACTAGCCCTGCTGATTGCAGAGGAAAAAACAGTATGAGAGACTATGGCCCATGATATGGTTTGAATGTTTGCATCTCTCCAGAATTCATATGTGCGAAACCCTAAACTGCAAAAATGATGCTATTAGGAGGTGGTAGGCTTTGGAAAGTGCTTAAATCAGGACGGTTTGCGGTGAATGTGAGGACTATGTAAGAACAAAACAAGATCTCTGCAACCCAGAAGAGGACCTTCACCAGACCCGACCCCATGGCACCTCGATCTTGGGCTCCCAGTCTCCAGAACACTGAGAAGTGAATTTCTGTTGTTTATAAGCTACCCAGTCTGTGGCATTCTCTTATAGCAGTCCGAATGGATTAAGGCAGAGCCTGTTTATAAAGGACTTAACAGAAACTAGAGGAAACAAGACAACACACACACACACACACACACACACACACACACACACACACATTAAACAACAGTGTAGTGTATGCAGTCATTCGTTGCCAAAGGTGGTTCTATTACAACTCAGATGTCTGGCTGTACGCCAACATTTTAAATATCTTGGATGTTTACGAAGGGGGAGAGAGAAGGGACCTTCTCACACAGCTCTCCCTCTCCGTGGGTTGAAGGCCAGGCTTAGGAACACTCTCTTAATGACTATGGGGTCAACTGTGGAAGGCCCAGATATTATATAATTATTTTAGCAAGTCTTAAGGAAAGAGAAAAGATGGAGGGTAGACATGAAGTTACTTCAAAATCACTTAGTATTTTAAAATAATATATATTGTAAAAAAATCAAAGTGATGCAAACATATAAAAATTAAAGTGAGGGAATTCTCTTGTGGTGCAGTGGGTTAAGGATCCAGTGTGTTGTCACTGCGGTAGCATCAAGTTGGATCCCTAGCAGAGAACACACCGTGGGCGCAGCCAAAAAAGAAAAAGGAATTAAAGTAAAATTCCTTTCCACACTCTTGCCCCTATCTCATGTTCCAGAGGTAATTAAGCACAGTTAACAATTTATAATAGATATTTCTGGAACGTTTATAGGCATATATGGATCGTATATTTCAAATGTATATGTACCTCTAAAATATTTTCAGAGAGGGATTATACTGCGCATATTTTCTCTTATGCTTTTTTCCTTAACTAGTGTATACTGAGCACTTTTCATGTCACAGTATAGAGCTCTACTTCATTTTCTAATGTCTAGAAAAAAAATTCCAAAGTACAGATGTGTGATAATATATTTTTAACAACATTTAGATTGTTTTAACGCCATCACTAGTCAAGGAGTGTCACAGAGAGCATCTTTGCACTTATATTTTGCACCTTTATATGAGGGGACCTAGGACAATTTCTAATAAACAATTTTTTTTCTTTTCTGGCCACACTCAGGGCATATGGAAGTTCCCTTGGCTAGGGACTGAATCTGAGCAGCAGGTGCAGCCTACAACACAGCTGCAGAAACGCCAGATCGTTAACCCAATATGCTACAGTGGGAACTCCTCTAATAAACATTTTAGAAGGTAATTCATGAGAAGGTTTAGCAACCTGGGGAGATTTTGAATGCCAGTGAATTTGATTTGTTTTGGAAATGATTGTATTTCCACTGTAAAATACATCTCGCCACTCTAATTTTCTGTGAGACACAGGGAAAACAGCACAATGTATTTCTAAAGGCTTCCTCTGTATCATATGTAAAATTACAGACACAGTACTAATAAACAGACATCTTTGAATGAATGAATGAATGAATGGGAACAAAATGAAAGAAATCATACTTACTTGACCACTGCAGTTGTACATCTGAGCTTCCTACTTGATTTTCCAGGAATATCTTTCTGCTTAAGAATCTCCATCATCAAAGTTATAAAAGTAATTGCTATGCGGCTCGGATCCCACGTTGCTGTGGCTGTGGTGAAGGCTGGCAGCTACAGCTCCAATTAGACCCCTAGCCTGGGAGCCTCCATATGCCACGGGTGCAGCCCTAGAAAAGGCAAAAAGACAAAAAAAAAAAAGGTAACTGGTATGAAACTAATATATATTTTCAATGTAAATACAGTTTTATGGGAATTTTTTTATTATGAAGATAACATACACTAATTATAGAAAAATCAGAATCTATAAACAACCAATAGAGAAGGACATTTTTTTTTAAGTCCATCCACTTAAAGAGACACTCCCAGGTCAGTTATATCTGTATCAGTGGTTCTCAACCAGGGTGACTTGGCAAGGTCTGGTGACATTTTTGGTTGTCACAACTGGAGAGGCCACAGATGGGTGGGGGAGTGGGGGGTCCTGCTACTGGCATCTAGCAGTTCTTAGAATACAAGGATGCTTCTAAATTTCCTCTAGTGTAGGAACAACAAATAATCATCTGGCCCCAAGTGTGAACAGTACCAAGGCTGACAAATCTTGATACACACACACATACACACACACACACACATTATTTTTTACGAAAATGGGATCATATCACAGATACTATGCTGTAACTATGGTATAAGGCCTAAAAGAAAAGTATCTTTTTTACTTGATATGTCAAAATATCTCTCATATTAAAAAGACACACTAGGAGTTCCCGTTGTGGCACAGCGGTTAACAAATCCGACTAGGAACCAAGAGGTTGCAGGTTCGATTCCTGGCCTTGCTCAGTGGATTAACGATCCAGCGTTGCCGTGAGCTGTGGTGTAGGTCGCAGATGCGGCTCAGATCTGGCATTGCTGTGGCTGTGGCGTGGGCTGGCAGCTGTAGCTCCAATTCGACCCCTAGCCTGGGAACCTCCATATGCCACAGGTGCGGCCCTAAAAAAGCAAAAAAAAAAAAAAAAAAAAAAAGACACTCTACAACTTTTTTCTCTAATAGCATTTTAATAAATCAATTATCCTTAAGTCTTTTAGAAATCGTGTAACATCCTTACAGAAAAAGGATGCATCCTTACAAAGAGTATTTGCACAGGTGTATCTGCATTGTGTTATCTGCTTAATAATACCTTGGAACTGGAAGATGACTAAAGCAACTAAAGAACACACACTTTAAGGTGATTATTGCTTTCTCTGACTCTGAAATACAGTAAAAGCTTTCCTGTTTATTCTTTATTGTGTCTCAAAGTGTGTTGATTTTAGTTACCTTGTTGGTATAGCAAGTTCATCTAGTAGGTGACTGCAAAGTGGTATAAATTACCATAAGCTTGCATCTTCTTTTGTAGAGCTCTTTAAGTTATGGATTTCTCTATGCAGTAGCTTTCCCTTTTTTTTTTTTTTTTTTACTGTGACTCACAACAGAAAATAGATTTACACTGAGAACAGGTACACCATGTATGTATGTAGAACTGAAAAAAGCTTTGAAAAATAACACTTTACTACTTATATGCACTGTATTTTATTTACTATTCTATTTTTCCATGTAAAGGTTGGTTATAACCCCAAAGTCATGGCCCATGAATGGTTGTACCTTGGAATTTGAAAACCACTGCGTGGCAGCCTCAGATTTACTCTGATTAATTATTGTATTTGCAGTATAAGCCAACCTTTTTATGTCAGTACATTTGCTGAGCAAATGGAATCAGTGAAGAAAAGAAATTTTTCATTAAGTGAACTAATCTATAATTTATACTATGAGCTAGTCCACTTTCGAGCAGGAAAGGCATTCCTCTTAATAATTATTCAAAACCTCAGGGGTAAATCAGAAGTGTCCCAGACAAAATGGCATGTGTGGTCAGCCTATCAATTCTGAGAGAAGAGAAAATAGTTACTTTCACATGTTTTCCTATTTTCCCCTGCAGCACTCCTTTCTCTACTATATCCACAAAAGCCTAGGATCTCTGATATCTGGTGCATGAAATCTTATAATTTGCTAATAGAAGCTAGAATTGGAGGCTTTGGATTCTTCCCTTAACTACAAAACTGTATCCTTGCCTTTGAACCAATTACTACATCACTCTGGCCCTTCGTTATAAGAAGATATTATTTCATAATAAGACTGGTGAACTAGTAAAAATTGTAAACTAGGAAGCCTTACGCATTCATTAGTAAAACTTGTGAACACAACTTCATGGCTGTGGTGCAGGATGACAAACAGTGACTGGCTTGGCACCACGTGACTGGTCTTTACACCAGGTCTGCATCGTTTTGGAGCTGAGCCCTCTGTAAACAGGAATCCAGAGTTCCCACTGTGGCTCAGTGGGCTAAGAACCCAACATGAGAATGCAGATTTATCTCTGGCCTTGCTCAGGAGGTTAAAGATCTGGGGTTGCCGTGGTTGTGGTGTAGGCCTCAGTGGCAGCTCCGACTGAACCCCTAGCCCAGGAACTTTGATATGCCGCAGGCGTGGCTATAAAAAGAAAATAGAAGAAGAGGAAGAAGAAAAAGAGGAAGAGGAAGAAGAAGAAGAAGATGAAGAAGATAGAAGAAGAAGATGAAGAAGGAGAAGAAGAAGAGGAGGAGGAGGTGGAAGAAGAGGAGGAAGAAGAAGAAGAATCCTGTGAACCTTACCAGGCCGCCATTGCATGAAGACAGGGAGAGGGAGAAACTAATGACTGTGGAGCATATGCCAAGCCCTGGGCTAGGTATTTGCTACACACCAGTCACTCAATACAACCATCTGCACTTCACAAAGTGCAGAAACTGAGGCTCAAAGTAGTTAAAGGTGGCAGAGTCCACTCCTCGCTCCCCAATATCCAATTTCTCTTTCTCCTTTTAAGACTAGAAACTCCACAGTATTAGGTGAGTCCATGACTCGCCAACTGGAGACTGTAATTCTCAGCTTCCCTTGCAGATAAGCAGTGATTCAGTAATCACGACCAGAACTGATGAGTGTGCCCTGTAGGTCCCGCCTTTTATAGGAATACCTTCCACTGCCCTATATTCTCCACATCCCAGCAGGCAGGAACACAGATGTCCTGTTAGGTCGGCTTTCACCATCCAGATAAGACCAACCTTACGCCATGGCAAAACCCAAGTCCTCCAGGGACCACATGAAGCTGTCTCAAAGGCCGGACTTTTAAGTGAGAGAGAAACAGGAGGCGATGCATTTTATTTAAGCCACTGTTATTTTGATCTCTATGAAAGTGTTTAAACAAGTATTTTAACTGATACATTCATTTGTCAGAGATCATCCAGCAGCAAGTAGCAGACCTGAGACCTCAAGGTTTTTCTGCTCTCTCACTTCCTGACATATACTCTAAGGAAGAGGTCCTTACGAATGGAGAATGTTCTTTCTATTCCTGACATTTTTGTGTATTCTAAGAGCTCGATAAATATTTGAAAATGAGAGTTCATTTTGGCAATTTTATGTCCTTATTTAGTGAAGAACCAAAGCTATGCTTCCTCCCGTGTCGAGCGTAATCTATCTCCGTTATGATGAATGTCACGCTTTTTACAAGTCGGGCTCTGCGTATGCTGTTTTGAGGTTCTGACTCATTTTCTTTGGAACATAAGACTACTTGAGGGATGTTAAATTTACTGATTGTTTTCAAATGCAGTGTTTTCTGAACACATTTTTCCTGTATCTTGTACAGATGCCTTCCTTCTTACCATCTTTATATAGCTCTTCCTGTTCATACTAAAAATAGGGACACGTGCAGCTAATATTAAGCCAATACCTACTGCTATGGTCATACTGGCTGATACTAAAATATTGAAATAGTTCCATGTTCCTTGGGGAACAGCCAACACCCTATATCCTCCAAGGTCTCCCAGCAGCTCTACCCTTTATAGTCCCTCCGTCGGCACCCCTGGATATCTCCACCACCCAGAAACCAGCAGGAAGCCTCCAGCTCTGTGATCTGAATCCATTTTGATTAATTAGTATTTGCATCGTTTTGGTTTCTAAATATTTTTTGCTTGGTTTGATTTTCTTCCTGGCTGTGCTCACAGCATGTGTAAGTTCCCCGGTCAGGGATTGAAACTTTGCCACAGCAGTGACCAGAGCCACGGCAGTGACAACTGCCAGATCCTTAACCTACTATGCCACAAGAGAACTCCCATTACTAAATATTTTTAATGTCACTTCTGGGAGCTCGTCCAGACTGTGGCTGGTCGAATAACATCGTGATAGTTGCTGTGGTTCTTCATTTCAACAGTGCTTTGAGAAACCTATCAGTGTAAAGATACTATCCTCCTGATAGTTTCACGTCTTCTCAAAAACTGTATGTATACATCCATAGTTCAAGGCGCACACATTTGTAAGATTCTTGCAAGGCATTCCCACCAAACCCCTCTTATCACTCACACACACACAATTGTTAGGCTAACGCAAAACTGCAATCTAGGGAATTAAATTGAAAACAATTCAAATTCATTCAAAAATAAGCTATAGTTTAACCGCTTTTCCCAAATAATTCTATGTTCTCAAAATGAAAAGTATTCTGTTTGTCTACATTGTCGTATTATGTACTCTAAAACTGGGGTCCATTCTTCTCATAAAGCCACACTTGCACTGGTAATTATGGAACAAGCCCTGCTTCAGTAAACTAAAACGTGTTTCTCCTTTCCACCTTCTGACAATTATAACAAAATGTATATAGCTGTCATTATCAACTTCCTTGAAAAAAGTATTAGAGAGTGTATGATATAAAACATTTAACATATTGTCTAGTATGTTACCAACACAATAAATATATGTCTAAATGGGGAGTTCCTGCTGTGGCACAGTGGGTTAAGAATCCGACTGTAGTGGCTTCTGCCACTGTGGAGGTTCAATCGGTGGCGGGATCTTCCGTATGCCCTGGGTGCAGCCATAAAAAATATATATATACATACATACATATATATAAATTTATGTGTATATATGTGTGTGTGTATATAGATGTATGAATGTGTGTATGCATATATATATATATATATATACACACACAGTCACACACACACACACACACATACACAGACTGCACATCTTATCCTGTTCCCCTTCTTTGTTTAAGGCCCTGTGTAGTTCTTCCATGCAGATCTGGGTACCATTCCGTTACTTGCCCATTTCCTGGATTATAAGCTTTGTGAAGGTAAAGAAATGATTGGTCTCTTTTCCCTGCTGAATCCTCACAGGCTTTCCTTTAGTACTGTGATTGTTGAGTAAATCAATGTTTAAATCAATGTTTTATGAAATCTTCATAAAAACAATAAATACTTTCAGTTTGAGGAAGACTAAAAAAAGCAAATCTGCATATCTATTTACTACGTGTAAATATATAAACGCCTCTTACATCTTAGAATCAGCCTATGTTTTTATTTCATGACCTATAAAATAGGGAAAGGATATTTATTAAATTGTATTAAATGCTGAGGACCATGGAACAAAGAAGAAATTATGAATACCATGTATTAAAATTAATTTTTAGTAGTTGGTCAATAGGCATCTAGTTTTATAAATTTATGACTTTTCTCCGTTAAGCACACTTTCAATAAATATTTTTGAGATTAAAAAATGCCCAGAGTATTACTGAATTATACTCCTCTTTTAAGAGATAATCCATATTTAATTTGCCACTTTCCTAAATGTCATGATTTGAGTGTCTTTAATTAATGTTAGCGTAGGTATTTTTTAATCCAAGGAAACTGTAATCACATCTATCATGTCATAAAAGAGATATAAATATTCACATGTACATTTAAAACTAAAAGGGCTAGGTTAATCTTAAACCTTAAGATAGAAACTAATAATTAGTGTAATTAATTGCATCACAGTTAATTAGGAATCTTCTTTGAATTTATTTATATATACCATGATATGATACCTGGTTACAGTTCTATTCTTTTTTTTTTATATAGTTCTATTCTTGAATGGTAAAAATTATTATGTATTTCTTTTCCTTTTATTCTTTTTTTTTTTTTGCTTTTTAGGGCCGTACTCGCAGCATATGGAGGTTCCCAGGCTAGGGGTCTAATCGGAGCTATTGCTGCTGGCCTATGCCACAGCCATAGCAACGCCAGATCTGAGCCACATCTGCAACCTACACCACAGCTCATGGCAACGCCGGATCATTAACACACTGAGCAAAGCCAGGGATGGAACCTGCAACCTCATGGTTCCTAGTCGGATTTGTTAACTGCTGCACCACGACGGGAACTCCTTATTCTGTATTCTTGATGGAAATAATGTGACAAGCACTCAAATAATGACTTAGTTCAAAATTAAGGCCTAAAAATGAGAGAGGGGACTTCAGCCTTCCGAATTTCTTTTTTGAACCGAATATGTTGAACACTTTCTCAAACAGAAAATCGAATATATTTCTTGTTACAAAGAGAGTTGATGTCTTTAGACTATTTCTGTGTAGGCTTTTCTGCAGAAACCTGAGATCACATTTTCTGAAGGAAGCCAAGGATTAGAGCAGACAAATTTACCGGAACTTCTTGTTTTTATGGAAAAAGACATATAGTGGAAACATATAGACTGCCTGCCTGAAAAAAGAAAATCGAGAGGGTTGCGAGTAAAGATGTTCAGGTTTAAGGAGGGTGGGGAGTCAGATCTGCAGAGGTAGCCTTGAACTAGATGGAAGACATGGAGTTTCCAGGGATAAAGAGTGGCCCATAGGTGTTCCCATTGTGGTGTAGTGGTTAACAAATCTGACTAGGAACCATGAGGTTGTGGGTATGATCCCTAGCCCTGCTCAGTGGGTTAACAATCCAGTGTTGCTATGAGCTGTGGTGTAGGTCGTAGACATGGCTCGGATCCTGCGTTGCTGTGGCTGTAGTGTAGGCCGGTGGCTGAGGCTCCGATTAGACCCCTAGCCTGGGAACCTCCACATGCTGCGGGTGCGGCCCTAAAAAATGACAAAAGGATAAAAAAAAAAAAAAAAGAGTGGTCCACAGAATAGGCTACTACATGAAAAGACAACCCACAAAATAGGAGAAAATATTTGCAAATCACATACCTGATACGGAGCCTGTGCAGAATATATAAAGAACTCTTAAAGGAGTTCTCTGATGCTTCAGTGGGTTAAGGATAATGGATCAGGTCACTCTTGTGGTGCAGGTTCAATTCCTGGCCTGGGAGCCTCCACATGTTGTGAGTGCACTGAAAAAAAAAGGAAACAAACAAAAAACAGTCAACTTAAGACAACAACGTTAAAAATAAGCAACAGGTAGAGTTCCTGATGGCCTAGCTGTTTAGGACTCACTGTAGCTCAGGCTCTGTCCCCAGCCAAGGAAATTTCACATGCAGCAGGCATGTCTAATAATAATAATAATAATAATAATAATAAGCAAAGGGTTTTAATGACAATTTCTCCAAAGGAAATAGAAGAGTGGTTTATAAACTTATGAGAAGATACCCAGCACTATTGTCTTTAGGGAAATGTAAATCAAAACCAAAATCAAAACCACAAAACTTCTCACTACTGGACAACCTTTAATCAAAAAAAAAAGAGAGAGAGAGAGAGAGAAAGAAAAGAAAAAAGAAAGAAACCCACAAAACCATAGAAACAGAAAGTAAATTAGTGGTTCCTAGGTCTTTGGGTGGGAAGATGAGGGGGAACGGGGAAGTGGGAGTAACTGCCAATGGTACAAGTTTTCTTTAGCGGACAGTGAAAACAGTCTAAAATTAGATTATAGTGATTGTTACAGAACTCTGTAAATACATTTTTAAACACTGAATGTGTGCTTTAACCTGGTGAGTTGCATCATATGTGAATTATCTCTCAATAAAGCTGCTACCAGAGAATGAATTACTACACATTTTATCAACATTCAGTTTTTATCATTTTACTTCTTCAAAATGTGTCTCATTCTCTTTAACTGGCCATAATTCTTGAGTAAAATGTATGTCCTTTGTACCTGAGTAAATTGAGTTGACTAGTTTATATTTTTCTCTTAAAAACCAAATAACTAAGTTGGCATTTTGCTTCTTCCTCTTTCTGGTATCAGGGATTACTGTTCTAAAATTGGAGTCTAAATGAAACAGTCTCCACAGAGATATTTAAGTAGTCCTCCAAGTAGAAAAAAAGTTATTTTTGTTAATCATTCCATAAGACTTCCTAACCTACACTATACTAAATTTGCTTGCACCCCAAAGCTGCCATCACTCTGTCAATCTCACTAATATAAAGACTTATCATTCATTAAAATAGCTTCTGGCTAAACGTTTTTGGATTGCTAAGCCTATATATATATATATTTTTTTTTTTAAAATCTGAATGCAATCTCTCCTCATTTCAGGCACTCACGCATCTCCAGAACTAAGAAAATGAGAATAGAAGACAAACAATCTCCAAATACTTGGTGGAAAATAGGGCTTATTTTTGTGCCTTTTTCTTCTTCTTCTTCTTCTTCTTCTTCTTCTTCTTCTTCTTCCTCTTCCTCTTCCTCTTCCTCTTCCTCTTCCTCTTCTTCTTCTTCTTCTTCTTCCCCCCCACCCCGAGTAAAATTTCCTCCATCTCTGGCTCTGTAATTGAGATCAGGGCCTCAGAAACACCACACTGTATCATTTACTTAGACATTTGCTCAGAAGAGGATTAACTTGGAGAAGAGTTTGGGAGGTTACACATGACTCAGATACAAGATGAGTCAATAAATGCTGCTAAAACTGTGGTTCCCTTCACTACAATATTAGAGATATTGGAAACAGCATTTTTAACAGAACACTTTTGAATAAAAGCACACACTAATGACTAACGTTATTGAACCCTTTGTATGCTCCAGGCAATGTTTAAGAATTTTCTGTGTATTAGCTAAGTTCAACCTCACAACCATTTTATGAGATAAGTACTATTATTTATATCACTTCACAAATGAGGAAATTAAGGTACAAGATATACAGTAAGTAGCAAGAGAGCAATTTGAACCCTAGGCAGTCCCACTCCAGAGCAAATATTCCTCTTCTTATTATTATTATCATAGTATAGTTGATTTTCAATGTTGTGCTAATTCTACTGTACAGCAAAGTGGCTTAGTTATACACATATGTACATTCCTTTTTTTTTTTAACTCCTTTATTGCTGTACCATACTGTTCCTAGGTCCAAGGTCTTTCTTGGGAAGAAAGGAAATTCAATTCCATCTAGTCTCCTGAGTAGATCTTTAAGATAAAGAGAAGTCTCGTTAGCATCGATTCTGAAGATCTGTGGGTGTTTTTTTGCAGTGAACTTTCTAGGACCCATCTGAAAACCTTATGAAACTGAAAGGCAAGAGTGTTACGCTATAAATTCTGTGTTTATCTAGTTGAGTAGGTTCAATAATTAATTGATTACCTAAATTAATGGAATGATTACCTTTGTCAGGATTAGAAAGGGGGTTCCTAATATGTAAAGTCTTAAAGAGTACCTTCATTTAAGGAGTGACTACGTTTATGCCAGTGAGGACCACAATTTTTCATTCAAGATCAAAGAAAACTATAAGGACTTCAACATCTTGGGATCTGGTTGGAAGCAATACCATTTAATTCAGATGTCTTTTCACAACTTCAAAGTAGTTTATTATGTTTATCCTTGTCTTACAACTGATAGCTAAGAGATTTATATATTTAAAGCATTTCAAAAACCACAGGCAAATAGCAATAAAACTGAGAACAGAGATTCTGACCTATGGAGACACTGGTGTTATTTTCTGAAATTTGTGACATGATCAGTAGTCCCCCTGCAAGAGTCCAGGAACACAATAATGAGGAATTAGAGCTATTTCTAATATTTCTAAAAGATGAGTAAAATAATAATTTCATAAGGTTACACAAACTAGTTAAGTATCCATTTCTTTGCTCTTTACTGTAATATATCAACAGTGTGGTTATCACACTGGTAGTTCTCTCTGAGCTCCCCACAAAGGGACTGTTTCATTCATCTATCTTGGGAGAATACCCAGTACATGGCTGGCACATGGTAGGAAGTAAACAGTTATTTAGTCGAGTGACTACATGCCAACAGAAGCTCTGTTTGGCTGCTGATGACATCATAGAGATTCCTGGGATTTATTAGATGAAGCAGATGGTTACCAGAGTGTTCTAACATGCTAGAGTTTTAACAATCCCAGTGTTATCAATCTAACACATAATTAACATCATGCATAAATACAGAGTGGCTGCTAAATTTTAGTGGGCAATAATAGCAGTGAATGGTGCTAAAGAGTCTGTGTATGACTTCCATTATTGTTTGTTGGTATCAACTAGCATTTCGGCTTATTAGCATCAGAACCACAACACTGGTCTGTACAGTTTTTATACTGTCAACTTTTTGATAATGATTTTTATCTGACAAATATAGGGCTTGATTTTGCAAGACAGAAAAAGAAGGTGACACAGTGGCAACTGATGTTATCCCAATATGTGCTATTCAGTCAGATGAACTGAGTCAAAGGACTGAAGCCCATTGGGGAAGATAATAAAAGGAGTTACCATGGGTAGAAAGGTATAGGTATTTCTGTATCTGGAAAATATAGGCATTTCTGGGCCTGCAGGTCATGGCTAACAGTTCCTGAACTGTCGCACAAGATCTGGACTGAAGTCAGAGATAGGGAGCACCAACGCCCTGCTTCTCCACCACCGTTCCTGTCCCCTCCATCCCTCCACCGTTACCCATCCCACTGCTCTACAGTCTGATGCCAACCCAAATCCAGCTTTACCAGATTCTCCAGGGCTCAGGAATAAATAATAAAGAGAAACCTTGTTTCCTGTGGCCTTTATGTAAGATGGGATGAGCCAGCCTAAGAGGAAAAAGGTGATTGGCTGATTAGCAAGGCAGGGCATTCCTGGGTCCTCTCACTAAATACCTTAAAAAATGCCTTTCTTCACTGCCCACACCATCACATAATTTGCATTGCTCTTTAAATCACCAAATACTTAAAGACCAAGTCTCAATCTCCAAACCACTTGCACAGGATGGAAACGAGCCTGCTTTGACAACAGGACATGGGTTTATCTTCTTTATGTTCTGCTACATTTTCCAAAGTTTCCAAATACGGAAATAGAGAAGGACTGCTTTTGTAATTAGTGAGCAAAACAATAAAGCAATAAAGAATATAGAAGGGAGAACCAAGAAAACATCTTCACAGCTGTTGGGAAATAGTTTGAAATCCAAACTTTGGAGGATGAGTTTTATTACCACTCAGAGGAACGTTAGGATAGGAGTAAGTATGCCTTACAAGGTGGTTTTGTGTACGTTTTTCAGGGTATGTTCTTAGTGCATTTCCTCCCTTCAGGCTGACTTCCTGATAGGAGAGACATGAGGAGCCCAGAGAAGATGAGTCTGTCCCAATGTCCCCTCTTATTCATTCATTTAGTTAGCAAATACTGGTATCTGCTATAGTCCAGATAAATCCTACATACTTTGAATATAATAGAGGAAAGCATCACCATGGTCTCCGGGTTCTGGAAGCTGGCTGTCTAGTTAAAAGGATGGGAGAAAACGAAAACATATAAAATAATTTTTGTTTTGTCTTCTGGGGCCACACCCTCAGCATATGGAAGTTCCCAGGCTAGGGGTCCAATTAGAGTTGTAGCCACTGGCCAGTGCCACAGCTACAGCAACACGGGATCCTTAGCCCACCTGTCAGGGCCAGGGATTGAACCTGAGTCCTCATGGATACTAGTCGGGTTTGTTACAGCTGAGCCACAACAGGAACGCCCAGATAAAATAACTGAAAAATTTAATCTACACTATGAGGGGATCTAGTCCCTCCAACCAAAGACCATTTGTTTGTGGTTGAACAAATGGGTTTATTACTCATTGCATGGAGGAGAACACACACCATGTGGAATTGCAGGTGTCTCAGCGAATGTGTGTTGAGTGCTCACTTTAGCAGCACATATACTAAAACTGGAATGATACAGAGAAGATTAGCCTGGCCCCTGCACAAGGATGACATACAAATTCGTGAAGCATTCCATTAAAAAAAAAAAAAAAGGTGTTGGAAAGAACCCTGTTGGAAGAACCTGAATGGGTGACTTGGGGGAGGGCCTAAGGAAGTGGGGCTTTGCTCCCCACTGAATGCTGCCAGAAAGCGGGGGGCACTTCCCTACCTGGGTACAGATGCCACTGTCACTCATTAGTAAGAGAACGAATATTTGCTACTCTTGGCTTGGACAGTGGCCTGGCTCTGTCTGAGACAAAAACGGTGAAGCGGTCTTGCTTTGTCGCGTTTTATCTTGGCCTCAGAGTAGCCTTGTCTTGGTAATCTGTGAGACTGCTTATGGCCAAGAGCAGAAAGATGCAGCCCAGTTGGGAACGCCAGGACAGCTTCTGCATGTCAGTGGCTTGTTTTGTTTTGTTACGTTGTTGTTTTTCTTTTCTCAAAGGAAGCACATGAGGGGCTGCAACAGCAAACCACAGGGGAGACATCTTTACGGGGTGGGGATCTTCAGGGACTGCTAGTATCTTCCCCAGAACTGAGCACCAGGAGTCCTTAGAGCGGCTTCTACAAAGTCACATTAATTGGTTATGCAACTAGATATCACTCTGTCTTATACAGAAAGAGGTGTGTGTGTGTGTGTGTGTGTGTGTGTAGAATGCTCTAGGCTTGGTGATTTTTTAAAGTCCATTTATCTCAGCCTTTCTGTGTTATTCTCTCTTGTATGCTTGACAAGACACCACAGGCATGTTCACTGACAGAGCAGTTGCCCCACAGACTTGATCGGAAGTAGTTTTGAGAATTATCCATTTACAATTAACAGTAACACAGGTGTAAGAGGCTCCAAATACACAGAGGCAAGTTCCAGGAGTTTGACTCCATCTGAAGACAGCTACAGTATTGACTGGAGTTTAAATAATAGTATCAAACTTTTTTTTTTTTTTTTTTTGCTTTTTAGGGCCGCACCCGTGGCATATGGAGGTTCCCAGGCCAGGGGTCGAATAGGAGCTACAGTTGCTGGCCTACACCACAGCCACAACAACGACAGATCCGAGCCGCGTCTGCGACCTACATCACAGCTCACGGCAACGCCAGATCGTTAACCCACTGAGCAAGGCCAGGGATCGAACCCACAACCTCATGGTTCCTAGTCAGATTCATTAACCACTGCGCCACGACGGGAACTCCTCAGCTTTCTATTTTTATTAGAAAAAGTCTATTAGGAAGATGTTTGTGCTCTGTGAATGCTGTCTTGAGTGCCATGGCAACCACTTGCTCTTCTTTAAGCATTTTATCCAGAGTGTACACTTAGAAAATGTTTTTAAATGATATCTGAAATGATAGGTGTATTTCAGTAATAACTTTAGACATGGAATCCTTGCTCACTCAGAGAGCCGCTCAGGTCAGTGTGAGCAAGCGATGGGTGGGAGAGAGGAGCAGACTGGTGTCCCTCACCAACCACGAGGGGCTTACAGACTTCCCGTTGGAAGACGAGCTTTCCATCACCACCACACCCATGTCTACAAATACACAGACAAGTGGCAAAGGACTGGCCTGTGTGTCTGGATGCCCTGGTTCCACACTGGCTTAGCTCCTAAGCATGTCACTGAGAGCTTCATGATTCAGCTTCCCCATCTGGACACTGAAGCTCCACCAGCTTCACACATTCACGTGTCTGTCATTGGGGGTTTCCTTCTTCTTCCCCCCACCTTTTTTTTTTTTTTTGGCCACACCCATGGCATGCTGAAATTCTCAGGCCACGGATGGAACCTGTGGCACTGCAGTAACCAGAGCCATAGCAGTGACAATGCCAGATCCTTAACCCAATGAGCCATCAAAGAACTCCAAATATTTCCTTCTTGACTCTGTCCTCTCGAGAATGTTTCCCCTGGAGTTCCCATTGTGGTTCAGCGGAAATGAATCCCACTAGGAACCATGAGGTTGTGGGTTCAATCCCTGGCCTCGCTCAGTGGGTTAAGAATCTGGTGTTGCCGTGAGCTGTGGTGTAGGTCACAGACATGGCTCAGATCCCGCGTTGCTGTGGCTGTGGTGTAGGCCGGCAGCTGTAGCTCCGATTAGACCCCAGCCTGGGAACCTCCACACGCTGCGGGTGCGGCCCTAAAATGAAAGAAAGAAATGTTTCCCCTTTGGTGCTTCTTAGATAAAGCAGTGTGGTTAAGAGGTCAAGCCTGGAATGGAAACAAACCTGCGTTCAAACCTTGGCTGTGCCCACTTACTTGTTCTGCTGTGTGTCTTTAGGAAGGCTCTTTATTTGTGGACTGGATCTTCTACTAGTAACTACCTCATAGAGTTGCTTCGAGAGCTGACCTGAGTTTAATGCTAGTTAATGCAACTACCTCATATGTTGTGTGAATTACATGAGACAATACAGCTAAGGTTGCTGAGTACTGTGCTTCACCCGTCGGAAGCAACCAATAAACATTAACAAATATCAATAACAACCATAAAAGTCATCTTTCCCTTTAGAGGAATGCATGGTTACCCAGGTGTGTTGAATTAAAAATAGACAAAAATTTTAGGCTGAATTAAGAAAATCTTGATACAAGGTATTTTCAGAATAGTAATGCATACTCATATTTCTTAACCTATCTTGAAAAAATTTAACATTCGTTTCCTAAAAATTCCTTGTTCATAGCACTAATCCTCACCAGTGGGATTATTCAGGCCAGGGTAAAATGGCTTTCTGCACAGCCATGTTAAAAAAATAAATAAACAAATAAATCAGAGTTCCCCTCGTGGCTCAGTGGTTAATGAATCCGACTAGGAACCATGTGGTTGCGGGTTTGATCCCTGGCCTCGTTCAGCGGGTTAAGGATCCGACGTTGCCATGAGCTGTGGTGTAGGTTGCAGACGTGGCTCAGACCCTTGTTGCTGTGGCTGTGACACTGGCTGGCAGCTACAGCTCCGATTAGATCCCTAGCCTGGGAACCTCCATATGCCGCAGGTGTGGACATAGAAAAGGCAAAAAAGACCAAAAAAAACAAAAAAAATCACTCTATGTGATTGTGTCCCAGGTCTAGGTGTTTTAAAGCTAATTTACCTGTGGTCAGTGAATGCTTGCCTGCCAGATTTTACTCTGTATCTTTATCTTACTATTCAATTTCTTTTTTCTTAAACTCGGGGAATTGTATTATATTTAGAGTTTACAATCATCATCACAACTCAGTTTTACAACATTTTCATCCCAAACCCCTAGCCCATGCCCCGCCACGCACACTGTTTAATTTCTTTAAAAGCAGCCTTCCCTTTGTATCACTCCCCTGCGCTGTTATCTACATGTAGGTGGAGTCATATTTGCATGTTTGGCCTCAGTTGTGTAACACCTACCAATCTGTTATAACAGCACTATATGTAGATTAAACCCATATTAATATCGAGATTATAAACCCATATTAATATCGAGATTACTTTTGATCCCTCTGAATTTATTCCAGATAATTTTAACATCTACATGTGTATCTATTATTTTTCCAGTTGCAAAATCATAAGAAATCATGAAAAATTTAAACATTGTGGTGTTAAAAAATGATTCATGGCACTTGTTAAAGATGGTAAGACAGACTTTTTTCAAGGGGGTGGCAGGGTGGCTAGTACAACAGGTCTTTGTAGGAGAGACTCCTCTCCAACAATAACAAGAAGTACGTATTTACATGCAAGGAACAGACTGGGTTATCAGCAGCTGGAAAATTACTAAGAGGAAACATCAAAGTAGGGGATTCTTACTAGACCCAACAGAATTCATGCTGAAGGCAGACCAGAGTGATAAGATGTAGTGGGTTGGGTGGGGGTGGGAATTTGACCAGATTCCAAAGGTGGGGAATTTTCTTTAAATTGATTTAGCAGTGTTCTTGCTCAAACTGGATTCTGCAAAGGCAGAGAGAAAAAAAAACAAGATCAGGCTTAGCTGAGCAGAGGGCTCAACTGATTAAAGTTAAATCACGGAGAGAATCTTTGTCATTAAATAAATATCCTAAAACGATAATTTCCCAAAACCCCACTCATCCAGGGCACAAGTCTCTATTAATGTAGTACACAGTCTTCTAAATTTCTTCAACGCCTATAGTAACTTCATTAGGATGAAGATTAGGCTGTTATTACAAAGGGACTGAATTACTTTAAAAACACAGAGGTTTATTTTTCTCTCACCTAAAAATGCTAACGTGAGAAAAGACTATATACCACATGATCCCGACTATATATAACATTCTGGGAAAGCCAAAACTATGGAAACAGAAAAAAGGTCAGTGGTTGCCAGGGGTTGTGGGATTGGGGAGGGTAGGGGGAAGGATGAATAATTGGTGAATCATGGGCATTTTTAGGGAAATGAAACTACTCTGTATGATATTGTAATGGTAAATACTTGTCATTATACATTTGTCAAAACTCAGAGAATCTACAACACAAAAAGTGAACCCTAATGAATACTGTGAATTTGAATAATAATCATCCCCTACAACAAACAGACCCCATTAACGCATGAGGTTGATAACAGAGGAAACTTCTTTAAGGGGTTGATGAGAACTCTCTACTTTCTGTTCAACTTTTCTGTAAACCTAAAACTCCTTAAGAAAGAGAGTCTTTTAAAAAATGTTAAAGGTGAAAATTCTACCTGTTAGGGAAATTTCCAGCTGTTAGGGAAATTCCACTCCATATGGTCACCTGAAGACCCAAGTTCCTTCTATGTCATTGCTCTGCCATCCCCTTGGTATATTCATCCACTGCAGCTAGAGAGACAGGTCACCATCAAGTCCAGGTTCCAGCTGATAGAACGAAGAAGTGAAAGTAGAGGACACAGGCCCTCTGTCCAAGACCCTAACCCACCCACCGCTCCAAGCCACATTCTGTTGTGAGAATGTGGTCCTTTGACCACACTTCACTGCAAGGAAACCTGGGAAATTTCTAGAGAGATGCCCAGGTGAAAGTTAAGAGTAGATTATGGTGAACATCAAACCATTCACAGACACGCACCCGAATATTCATATTTAATATTTTCACTATGTATTATACATATACAAACACCACAGTACACACTATTCTGCAACTTGCTTTTCTAAGTTTGATTAATCTTGGACATAGTCAGACGATTTTCAGGTACCCAGTTCTTTAGGATAGCACTATATGATCCTATTTACAGGTTTGTCAAAATGGTTTAAAACTTTTAACCTTTCATGATCTTTATGTTGTTGCAGTTTTTTTCTTTCTTCTTATTTATTTATTTATTCTTTTGTCTTTTTGCCTTTTCTAGGGCCGCACTCACAGCATGTGGAAGTTCCCAGGCTAGGGGTCTAATCAGAGCCGCAGCCACCGGCCTACGCCACAGCCACAGCAATGCAGGATCTGAGCCGCATCTGCAACCTACACCACAGCTCACGGCAATGCCGGATCATTAACCCACTGAGCAAGGCCAGGGATCGAACCCGCAACCTCATGGTTCCTCGTCGGATTTGTTCTTCTTTTTAGAGCTGCCCCTACAGTATATGGAAGTTCCCAGGCTAGGAGTCGAATCGGAGTTGAAGCTGCCAGCCTACAGCCTACAGTCTACAGCCATGGCAACACTGAAGCCAAGCTGCATTTGCGACCTACTCGGCAGCTCGCAGCCACACGTGGATCCCTTAACCCACTGAGCAAGGCTAGGGATCGAACCTGTATCCTCACGGATACTATGCTGGGATCTCAACCTGCTAAGCCACAGTGGGAACTCCTACAATTTTTTTTTCTATTTCACTTCTCCAGATTGGTCCACATCTTTTAATGACATGTTTTCATAGGGGCCTGTACTTCTCTTTCATTTGGGATTAAATGTAATTTGAAAAATTTGTTATGTTTTGGATTTTTTTTTAATTTTAAATTAAATATGTAACAAAGTCATGAATGTGTGATTTGTTGTTTGATATCTATTATTCTCTTCTGGCATATAAACTTGGTGAGGGTTTTCCATCAAAGCTGGCCTATAGCTGCCTTATTCACTAATGTATCCCCAGAACCCAGCACCATACTTAGTGCAGAACAGATACTCAGTAAATATATCAGTTGAATGTTGAGTGTATGAATGACAAAATGTTAAAACTGCCACACACTCTCAGTATGTTTCTAGAATAATTCTTAAAGTTGCTTCATCAAATTCATGAACATACTGTATTTTTATAGATATTGCCAAATTTTCCTGCAAATAGTATGTACCAATTTAGATTTTAAGATTTTTTTTTTTAAACAAAAATAGGTAAGACCAAAGAGAGGAGTTATTTTAATATCCAATTCATTACATCTCTATAACTATGAGGAGATAAGGAACGTGATTTTGGGGAGTTCCTGCCATGGCTCTAAGGGAAACAAATCTGACTAGTATCCATGAAGATATGGGTTCGATCCCTGGCATAGCTCAGAGGGTTAGGGATCCGGCATTGCCGCGAGCTGTGGTCGCAGGTACAGCTTGGATCTGGTATTGCTATGGCTGTGGAACAGGCCAGCAGCTACAGCTCTGATTGGATCCCTAGCCTGGGAACTTCCATATGCCATAGGCATGGCCCTAAAACAAAAGCAAATATATATATATATATATATATATATATATATATATATATATATATATAATTTTGGTTTGGGGGAGGGAAATTTTAAAAAGATAAAATAGAGCCCCCTTTAAATGAGAGATTTGGTCTACTGGTCTTTGTAAAAATTTCAAGCACTATTTGATCTTCGACTCAGCTCAGATATGTATTATCATTTGTATATGGTGTGTTGTTGCATTTACTCATATTTTTCCTCAAAAAACTGAGATTATTGAAAAACTACTTATTGAAATTTAATAGAATACAGAAAAGTACATATATCCTAAGTCTCTGGTTCAATGGAGTTTCATAAATTGAAGTCACTCATGTAACTAGCACCAGGATTGAGAAACCGAACACTCAGCACCCCAGAAGCCCATCAAACAACAGGTTTTTGGTTTTTGAGGTTTTTTTGCCTTGTCTGCAGCATGCACAAGTTCCTGGACCAGGGATTCAACCCAAGCCACAGCAGTAACAACATGTGATCCTTAACCACTAGGGAACTCCTTGTATAATTAATAGTTTTAATCTATATAGGTATTGTCCTGATGATGTAAGCAAATTGTTACTATTGTATTAGTAGTACTATGCATTCTATATGGACATATTCCTGGAGATATTGTATTAGTAATTGTAATAATAGCATTGTAATAGCAGTAATTTTAATAGCACTAATGGTAGTGATAGGCATTTTGTAATAGAAGTAATGTATTACCTAGTAATATGTAACTTGTAATTTTCATTTTAAATATATGAATATATTTAGAATACATTTGTACGTACCCACATATATTATTGCACAGGAGTTCATCCCAAAGTTTTCTCCTGAATTTCTTTCATCCTTACACTCTGTATTTTTAAGACAGGCCACTGGAGATAAATAGAAGATCCCTCACGTCATGCATGGCTAAAATTAAAATCACTGATTACCCTGCACATTCTTAGCGGTTTCCAGATAGCACAGTGAACCAACCACGCAGGTCGTGGAAACAGCTGAGGACTCTATATGACAGGCAATGACGCAGGATGATTCAGGCGCATGGGCTATTATTAGAGTAAGCAAGTGCTAGATGTGTAAACAGGCTAATAAGTAATCTCCTTGGAAGAGGAAGGAGAAAATGAAAAGTGAATCTGAGTCGCTGGCTCCTCATCTGTCCAAACTGTACTACTCACAGTCCGCAGGGAGTGTCAGCCTGTGTCCCTGTAGTTACAGTTCTTGGACGCTGTGTGTCTGCAGAATTTCTATGGGCTGAGCCCTTTGGAGGGAACGCAGTGTCACTGAGAAATGGCACAACTCAGACTGGGACTTGAACCTGCTGTCTTTGCTTTTTTTATATATATTTTTTTAATTTTTAGGGCCACACCTGTGGCATATGGAAGTTCCAGGGCTGAGGGTTGAATATAAGCTGCAGCTGCCGACCTATGCCACAGCCACAGCAACGTGGGATCTGAGCAGCTTGAGGGAATGTCGGATGCTTAACCCACTGAGCGGGACCAGGGATTGAACCCACATCCTCATGGATACTATGTTGGGTTCTTAACCTGCTGAGCCACAATGGGAACTCCAAACCCACTGTCTTTAATTTAAACACCACACACCTGGCCTCAGGACTTACTTAAGTTCAGTTTCTCTATATTTCAACACAGAAGGAATTCAGAGAACGGTAAAGAGGTAAGAAGTAAATTTATTGAGACAGACAAGAGTGTGGGCCATCTCAGAAGGTGTCAGGCCCCGCAATTTGGGGTAGTGAGTTTTTATGGGCTGGGTAATTCCATAGGCTAATGAGTGCGAGGATTATTCCGACTATTTGAGGGAAGGGATGTGACTTTCAGAAACTGGGCCACCGCTCACTTTTTTGCCCTTTATGGTTGTCCTGGAACAGTCGTGGTGCTTGTGGGCGTGTCACTTAGCATGCAGGGTATTACAATGAGTGTGTAAGGAGCTCAAAGCCTACTGAAAGTCAGATCATCCAGTATCGTGGACCTTGTTGATCCTAACCAGTGTTTGTCATAGCCTTAAAGGCTCTGTCATTCTCTTAAAGGTTGCACCCTGCCCCCTTCCGTCCTGTCTCACAAAGTGCTCCGAGGAAGAAAGGAAGACACACATGTAATGGTTAAGGAAAGTTCAGAGCCTGCAATGAGTATATACATCTTTTCTTTTCAGAACTTCTGTCACATTTTACTTTGACTTCAAACACGATTGCCATTTCCTTTGGCTTTTAAAAAGAACTAGAAATGGCACCGTGTTTTATGATTTTGTGTGCGTGATAATCATCTTTCACTCGAAGGTCCAAGAATGAAAGACAAGCATCTGTCAGCAGAATAAAGGGAATCAAATGCAGAAGCTAACACAACACTCCAGTGAAAACAAAACTAACCAGAGAAGGACAACAGCAAAATTTAGAAAAAGTATCTGTCCTATATTTACCAAATAATTACACGCAAATTTGATTTTCGTCCAGTAGACCTCATCAACATTCAGAATATCCCAGTGAATCTGAGAAATTGTCTATAGAAGAAATTCAATAGACTAATATTCTATTGAAATACGATTCAATAGGTTGAAGTATAACACTTGAAGATAATCAATCTTCTGTGTCACAAGCATTTTTTCAAATTTTTTTTATTTAATCCTTATAATGGTGCAATAAATCCATTACTATTATTATTGTCATTTTATAGTTGAGGATTCTGAGGCTCAAACAAGTTTAGTGACTGGCTCTCAATTACACACCTGGTGGCAGACAGAGGGAGACCAGAACTCAGATCTGTTTAGGTCAAAGACAAAAGTTGTGGACTTACAGGCCATTTGACCCCCATCTTTCAGAGAGTATCTGCTAGGTACCAGGTGCCAAAAATGCTCCATGGATGTTCCTAATTCATCACGGATGAGTCAGTTTCCAGACAGCTTTAAAGAAGCTTTCCCGAGGTCAGGCAGGTAAGAGGTGTGACAGCGGAGGGTGAACAGAGTCTGTCAGTCTAACTCCAGACTCTACTGCTCCCTAAAATGGATTTTTATGTAGATGAAATACATCAGAAAATTAGCACTCTAACTTCTGTGTCTTTCTTATAGGTGTCATGGAAACCAAGCAGCACTCTGCAGGACTCTCCCTGGTATGAAAGCCTTGCCTGGTCCCCTGTTTCTTATTCCTAGAAAAAGTCTTCAGCCTCCTAGACCTTCTCTGAGTTCCGAGGAGCAGATTCAAAAAGCTTCTAATCAGGAAAGTAAGGAAATGCAGAAACAAAGGAAAAGCACTCAAGAAACAATAGTGAAATGATAGAACTCCTAGTCCTCCTTCCTCCTCAAGGAATATACGCAATAATATATCTTTGAGCTATAGGAGCTAAGACCACCCACAGCCCCCCCTACCCCCACCCCCACCCCACACACAACGCACCATACCAAGTGAGACTGCGCACAAGATTCCTGAAATACCATCTTGTTACCACCAACCAATCAGAAGAAAGTCACACATCCTGCAGCCGTCCCCTCCCCTCCTCCACCCCCAAATTTTGCCACTAAAAGAACTCCGGAAAACCATTATGGAGTTCAGACTTTTAGGGGCATGGACTCCCTGTTCTTTCTGCTTGGCCCTTGCAGTAAACCCTTCTCTGCTCCAAATTCCGACCTTTTGTGTTTTTTGGCCTCACTGTGAACTTGGGTTCGACAGCATAGGCATGAAGATTCTGGGAGAGGCATGGTTTTCTGCAGTTAAGCTCCTGGCTGCTCCTGTTATTTGTGGGGCCAGGGATTGAGTAAACATGGCGGCCCACATGCCTTGCGACTAAATATTTGAGTATAAACCAAGGTAACACATGATTAAACAAATTATGTCATATATTCCTGTTTAGATCAATTTACCTTCATGATCTGGAAGGCAACGAACGATTCCATTTCAGAGCCTTTGACCTCTTGGTGTTACAAGCCTCACAGAGGCTGCACAGGGACCAGGCTGGCCCTCCGCTTCCCACGCATGAAGGGTCTGTGCTTCTTGTGGACAGAGCTCTGTGCTAGGCATCCCCCACCAGAGCCCTGGCTCTACAATCTGCTGTTGAGAAAAGGGACCCCCAAAGTGAGGTCAGGACAAGCTCTGTAAATCAGCCTGAGGCCATTTGGGCAGGGAATTCTTGGAGCATAATTTACAAGGAGGAGGCATTGGGGTTGGGTGGATGCCTCTCTTTGGCCCCATCTCCTCACCCACAGGCTACCGCTGGAGGAGAGTGGAACATGGCCTCCCAGGTACCACGGGAACTCCCAGAGCCACTTTTAAAGAAGCACCTTCCAACAGCCAACACTGTCTTTTCAAATGAAATCAGGGAGATCCCATTGTGGCCCAGCGGTTAACGGACCCGACTGGCATGCATGAGGACTCAGGTGGTATAGGTGGCAGATGCAGCTCGGATCTGGCATTGCTGTGGCTGTGGCGTAGACCAGCAGCTACATACAGCTCCAATTCGACCCCTAGCCTGGGAAGCTTCATATGCCACCAGTGTGGCCCTCGGCGGGAAAAAAAAAAAAAAAAAATATATATATATATATATAGAGAGAGAGAGAGAGAGAGAGAGAGGGAGCGGGGGGAGAAGAGTGATTCCCTGGGATGAGAGGCTGAGTAGGGCAGAGAGTTGATAAGGAAAGAAAGCCCAGCTCCACTGGCTGGGACCTAAAAAGAAATCTGAAAATGAAACTCAGGTAGACTTAAGGTTGAATATATTTGTCTTTTCATTGGGGGAAACCCCTAATGTGTACACTGAAAATCTGATTTATAGTGTTAAAGTGCAGAGAAATCACTAAATATGAATGATGACTTTCAGCAATATTATTTTTTTTACTGCTCAATTTGATTGGCTATTGAGTGTTTCTGTGACTCTGTTTTCCTTTTTTTTTTCTTTTTTGCCAGAGCCTGTGGGACTGAACCTGTGTCAGGGTAGCGACTTGAGCCACTACAGTGATAATGCTGGAGCCTCAACCCACTGCACTACCAGGGAACTCCAGATCTGGTAAGCAGTAATGTAAATTTGCTTTAGCTCTTTTGGGCCTATAACTTCACAATAACTAGACCTCAAGACCTGAATGCATTGTGGCTTCAACAGGAATTATCTCTATACTTCCTTCTAAGATGCTTCTGCAGTTTTGAGTAACTTTTTCACTAAAAAGTAAGACTAGATGACTTTTGAGGTCTTTTGTCCCACTAGAGTGGACCATAGTCAAATTAATTTGAAAACATGACAACATAACATTCAAGACTACTCCCTGGAATCTTGGTTGTTTTTGATGGAAAACCCTGATAATTTTTGAAAATTATTAACAAATCTTAGAGCAGAGAATGTAAGAACTGTGCGATAATTGGCCTTTAAATTTGGTACTAATCACATCCTTGCAAATACTATCTTTAATTCTTGGCTTTGTATCTAAAAGGAGACAGAAAACTTGGAGAGAGTTTAAAGGAAAGCCATAAAAGTGATTAAAGGTTTGGGAAACAAGACTCATAAGAAAGGCTAACAAGATATTGCTTATTCTGTTTGAGGCAAAGAGACTGAGCCCAAACCTGAGAAAAGCTTTCAACTTAAGGATAGCTATTGTCTCTAAACTACCAAAGAGAAAGAATTTATTCTTTCTATGAAAAGAAATATGAAATATCTTACAATGGAGTACTTTACCCAAAAGTCCATAAAAACTCCTACGCAGAAGTTACTCTATGGGCTAGAGGGTTAAGGACCTGGTGTTGTCACTGCAGTGACTTGGGTCGCTGATGTGTCCCAAGTTGGATTCCTGGCCTGGGTTACTTCCATCGGAGCAGACACGGCTCAGACCTGGCATTGCTGTGGCTCTGGTGTAGGCCAGCAGCTACAGCTCCGATTCTACCCTAGCTTGGGAACCTCTATATGGCACAGGTGGTGCCTTTAAAACAACAAAAAATAAAAAATAAATAAAATGAAATTCTGCAAGACACACTTCTGGCCTCACAAAAACAGCACAAACATGTATTTTATTTTACTTGTTATTATACAGAATACTTTTTTTAAGATCAGACTTGTTTATTGATACATCAGAAATTTGGGGAAGCCATAATATCACGTAAAGAAAAGTTAAGATTTGTTTTTAAATACTGCTCTGAGGAATTCCTGTGTGACTCAGTGGGTTAAGGATCCAGCATTGTTACTGCAGTGGCTCAAGCCCCTGCTGTGACGAGGGTTCAGTCCCTGGCCCAGGAACTTTGTATGTGCTGCACGTACAGCCAAAATAAATACATACTGCTTTGATAGCAACATAAGTATATCTGCCCAATATGATTAATCTAAATGTAATAATGAAGAAAAAAGCTAGAGAAATCCAAAATGTAGGATATTGTTCAAGATTCTTGGGGGAAAAAAGGCACTGGTTAAGAATATATTTTTTTAAGGCAAGGAAATTGTTCTAAATTAAGAACTGAAAAAGAATAACCAATTGCAATGCAAAAATCTTGGCTGGAACCCTGATTGAGAAAACAAAAAACCCAGCTATGAGACATTTTTGTAACAACTGAGGAAATTCAAATATGGACTATATATTAAAAAGTATTATACAATTAATGTTAATTTTCTTAAGTATGATCCATGGGATTGGTTATGGAAAAGATATCCTTATTCTTTTTTTAAATATTGATTCGGTTTTATTTACTTATTCTATTTTTTGGCTATGCCTGTGGCATGAGAAAATTCCTGGGCCAGGAATCGAACCCAGGCCACAGCAGTGACCCAAGCCACTGCAGTGACAATGCTGGATCTTTAACCACTGTGCCACAAGGGCACTCCCCTCCCCCCCTTTTTAAATATATTTTATTGGAGTATAGTTGACTTACAAAGTTAGTCAGGTGTACAGCGAAGTGAATCAGTTGTACATATACATATATCTGTTTCTTTCCAGATTCTTTTCATACAGGTTATGGCACAGTATTGAGTAGATTTCCCTATGCTATACATTAGGTCCTTGTTAACCTATTATATACATCGCAGTGTGTATATGTCAATCCCAACCCCCTAATTTATCCCTTCCCTCCTCCTTTTTTTTAAAGATATACTTATTTTTAAACAATTCTCCCTCCCCCCCCCGTTTCTTTCCACATGTGTGTATGTAATGTGTGTATATGTATGACTAGCCAGTTATTTTTTTTTTTTTGCTAAACATGGAACAGAGAAGTTAATTAACAAAACAAGTCAAAACATTTCAGATATATACTTATATGAATATGAGCAGAGATAGATAGATGAAGCAAATATGACAAACTGTTAAAAAGCAGTGAATTTAGGTAAAGAATATACGTGTCCATTGTACTATTTTTTTCAACTTTTCTGTTGTTTCTTGTTTTCAAAATAAAAATTATGGGAGAGGAATGGAATTGCTTAAAGACAGTGCGCTTAACAAACCCCACATACAGCGTTTGAAATAAGAGAATTGAACTTCTTTTTGTGGTCATTATTTTCTTGTAGCTGCTCTTATTCTCAATTTAATAATTGCTTATCAATAATTATTTGCTTTATCTTTTAAGGTTTTAATTTTCCTGTTGTAGTTGATTTACATTGTTCTGTCAATTACTGCTGTACAGCAAAGAATTACTTGCTTTAAATACAAACTTTCAAAGAGAAGAAATTAAGTGCTACAGAAATTAAACACAAAAAGGACTAAATCATGTGTGTGTGTGTGTGTGTGTGTGTGTATACACACATGTATATATATATATTAAGACATTATGTGGGATACCTTAAATTTATAGCGATCTACGTCAATCATCTCTCAATAAAAACTGGGGGGAAATAAGTATTATAGAAATTAAAATGCAGAGCCAATGTGCCATGATTGACAATTCTTTTCATTCCTGATTTTTCAGAAATCCCATCTGTGTTTGCCTGTATGATCTTAACCAATGGTGAAAAAGTGAAATAAAAGTTCAGGGCATAATTACAAAAACGCATAAATACAAAAAGGAATCCTGTTCTTTAAGATGTCAGACTCTCGGTCAGAGCCTATATTTTTCTTAATAACCTTAACAGTGCACGAAATTTATTTAAGCAGATTGTCTATTGAGTTGATCCCATTAATCCAAACTGTCCCAATTTAAAAATATTTTTATGTTCTGATTTTGTCTAGTGTAAATAATGGATGAAATTGTACCAAATTCAATGCAATTTGCCAGCATGAGCCATTTTATCATCTTGTTCTATCACACTCTTCCCTCGGTTCATTTGTGATGTGCCAGATTAGTTGTAACTTGCACAATTTTTTTAATTTAGATTAGGGAATCCTTTTGGAATGCTACAGACTTGTTTTGCTTTATTGATTGAATTCATTATTGCAAGTCTTGCAAAAAAGGGATTCATCTGGATCATAAAGGGCTACACCCAGTAAATGCTCAGAAATACAGGTCGGACTGAGCATTTTGTTTTCTGCTCTGCAGCTGCCTGAGTCACCAGATGACTTGTTGGATCTTGAGAGCCTGCTTAAATAGAACAGGCTTGAGGCATGAATCAGAGCAACTGTTTGCAATGTGCTCATTTCACATGCGTTCAATAAATGGTCTATGGATTTTTTTCTTTTTGGCCTTGTAATATTCACATTACCAGATTTCTTTTGAAGCATTTATTATTGAAATACTATTCAAATTCTTTTGTTATCCTGCAGATATTAAATGATTTGGGAGAGTCAGAGGCTGTTAAAATATTTCAGGGAGCATGCAACCCATTCTTGCAATGAGAGATGAAACATTCTACAATGGCATGGGAGTATTCCTTTATGTTTTGTGTTAAGGCAGATTCAAAGTTCTCTGATTAATCACAAAAGTGAAACATGGTATTTACGATGTACTTTCTTTCTTGGTAAAATCAAGGTTTGTGCTACGGATACATTTTTAGCCAATTATTTGTTATGTAATATGGCATAGATCAGATCTGAGGAATAACAATAACAATTTTGCACAGAAAGTTCTGCTTTTAAGTACACAGGGTTTGGGAATTGCATTGACATACTGCAAGGAACAGGTTCATCAACCGAGCACCATATCTCCCCACGGGTCATTTTGACATCAGTGGATTAAGACCCACTCAGGAGTCACACATTCCCAAATGGAATGTACATCCCTTTGTTATGTTTTATTCAATAGCATCTTTTTTTTTTTTTGTCTTTTTGCCTTTTCTAGGGCCGCACTTGCGGCATATGGAGGTTCCCAGGCTAGGGGTCTAATAGGAGCTACAGCCCCCGGACTACACCACAGCAACGTGGGACCCGAGCTGCGTCTGCAACCTCCACCACAGCTCACGGCATCGCTGGATCCTTAACCCACTGAGCGAGGCCAGGGATCGAACCCACAACCTCATGGTTCCTAGTCAGATTCGTTAACCACTGAGCCACGACAAGAACTCCTCAATAGCATCTTTATCAGAGGATCTTACACACTATCTTGTATATAAAAACATCTCAATGAATGTTTACTGATTATTAATCAACCGGGAGAAGATATGAGAAAGAAAAGGACAATTAAATCCCACATAAAATGCGCTGTCTGATAGCCAAAACAAGGACAGAGCAAGATGCAATCAATCTGGTATCACTTGGAACAGCTTATATTTCATTCAGAGTGTTTATGAGCAAGTGGAAATGGCCCTTCAATGCCCTTTCAGTCTTTCCTTTATTTTTGAGCTTTGCTCTCTGTGGACGTAATTGGCTTATGAACTTCTGAGGCTTTTAGATACACTCAGAAGTGACTCCACTTAGAAGGCCCCCGGAGGAAAGATTTTCTTAAAACTGGGTTGTTATCCATTTAATCATATCTTCTAAAGTGTGTTTTGAAAATCTCAGGGCTGGAATTCTAAAAGAAGGCACTGCCAGCAGCTCGAGTCCCCTGGTTGTGAGGGGTTCAGCCCTGAACCCTCTGCTTCGTTTCCTGTGGAGCTCAGGAATGTGTCTCGAAGAGACATAAACGACCAGGGAACGTCTTCCACTTCTTCCCACCTTGTCCTCCAGCCCCCATGTGATTTTGCAAGAGACCTTTTTCTGTGTCCCGAACGAGTTCCCTACCATTACCGTAACTGGCCCCAGACAATCCACTAAAACCTTCCTGAGTCACTGGACATATTTTAAATTGTTATTATTATTTTTCAATAATACCTGCCACTTCAACTAATATCATGGATTCACAAGCCAATATTTCATGTATAAAAGCAATTCAGTTCCCAGAGCACCTCCATATAGAACAAAGTATTGTCTCACTTCTATATTGTTTCGCAAATAATGTACATCTTATTAAAGCAATATTTTTCATTTTTAAAAATTATTATTTTTTTTTTGGCCACACCCATGGCATGTGGAAGTTCCTGGGGCCAACCTGAACCACAGTAGTGACCTGCGCCACTGCAGTCGACAACACCAGATCCTTAACCTGCTTCACCAAAAGGGAATGTCTGCAACCTACACCACAGCTCACGGCAATGCCAGATCGTTAACCCACTGAGTGATGCCAGGGACTGAACCCGCAACCTCATGGTTCCTAGTCGGATTCGATAACCGCTGCACCACAACAGGAACTCAAACGCAATTTCATTTTATTTTATTTTATTTTATTTATTTATTTTGTCTTTTTGCCTTTATGTGGAGCCACACCTGCGGCATATGGAGGTTCCCAGGCTAGGGGTCTAACAGGAGCCGTAGCTGCCAGCCTTTGCCACAGCCACAGCAACGCGGGATCTGAGCCGCGTCTGCGACCTTCACCACAGCTCACGGCAACGCCGGATCCTTAACCCACTGAGCAAGGCCAGGGATCGAACCAGCAACCTCATGGTTCTTAGTCAGATTCGTTAACCACTGAGCCACGAAGGGAACTCCAAATGCAATTTCATTTTAAAAACAATTAGGATTCCAGTTTTTCAATGTTATAATATAGATGTAAACATCCAATTTTCTGTACTATTTCTATAGAATACAGTTTTCATATCAAGGATAATGCTTAATTCTATTCTGAGGTTGTATCTGATAGCTTAAAATTTGTCAATTTATAGATTTAGATTGAATTATGTTTCCCTAATTGCATGACTTGTCCCTCGCCCTTAATAAAGCTCCTGTGTCCCTTCTCTGCCTACAAATGTGGCCTTGAATTTTCCTCCCTTCACTGATGGTTAATTCTCTACTTAGTGAGTTTACTGTATTCACAAACTTCAGCGCTCATGGTATAGTGGCTATTCCCTGGGATTCAAATAAAAGGTAAATTATCTTTATCCTTTCCCCTTTGTCCATGCTTATTTACCATCTCAAAGAACTGTTTTAAATTACTAAGACCTGACTTCCCATTTATCTTTGCTTCAAGGTGGCTAAGGCATCTTTTCCATTTTAGAGACTGGAGAGAGTTACCTCTGAGGATGTGACTGTGTGTGTGTGTGTGTGTGTGTGTGTGTGTGTGAGAGAGAGAGAGAGAGAGAGAGAGAGAGAGAGAGAGAGAGAGAGAGAGAGAGAGACACAGAGAGCGAGAGCGAGAGCGGGAGAGGGAGGTGTGTACTAAGTTGGAGAAAGCATCGGTATTTCTTAAACAATTAGAAATTCTTATTTCAAACACACACACACACACACAGGAAAAAACTAATAGGCCATGATCTTGTCATATAAGCTGGTTCCAAACTAATAGGTCAGATGTCCAAGTTCCTTTTCATGTTTTTCTACTTCTGGGAAGCCCAGGCTAGTTCTCTTCCCTGAGTCAGAAAGGAGCTGATAAAACAAACTCACACAAAGCTTGGAGTGAGTCAGTAGTCACCCTCTTGGGGGTTATGCATTAATTACGGGCATATCAGAAGGCAACAAGGAATTGCTGATGAGGGGAATACTGGTAAATCAGCCAGAATAGGAGAGATTTCCAGTGTCATTAGCCATGTATTCCACAGCATTTACAGATTACCTTCCCTGGCTAAACACTGTACTAGCTGTTGGGGATACACAGAAGCCTTTGCATTCTAGGAGCTCAGGATTTAGTAGGGGAGACAGCAAAGAGACAATTCTAATACAGTATATCAGAATAAGGGCAGGTGTAAAGACATGCCCAGGATGTGGGATCCCAGGAGAAAAGAAGCACAAGAATAGAAATTCTGTGTTCCCCCCACATCCTCAGCACCTCTTTTTTGTGGCCATCATAAGATTAGAGGGTTGATCTCAGCTTCAGGGGATGGGACTAGAGGAATCTAAGTCACTCAGGGCCCACCTGCCTCTCACTAGACACAGGACATCTTCCAGGACGCTGGCTCCTCCCCCCCCCCCCTTTTTTTTTGGCCACCCGGCAGCATATGGAAATCCCAGGCCAGGGATCAGATCTGAGCAAGCCACAGTCATGACCCTAGCCTCAGCTATAGCAATGCTGGATCCCTAACCCACTGTGCCAGGTCGGGGATTGAACCCACATCTCTGGACTCCCAAGACACAGCAGCAGTATCTACATCCCTTTGCACCACAGCAGGAACTTGAGGACATTGGTTCCTTCACGTGCTGTAGTTCACATCATTGACAGGAGAGGAAAGGTTTTCTGAAAACTTTTGGCAAAGAAGTATTCGTGTTTCTTTCTTTTCCTTCCTTTTTTTTTTTTTTTTTTGTCTTTTTGCCTTTTCTAGGGCCGCACCCGTGGCATGTGGAGGTTCCCAGGCTAGGGGTCTAATTGGAGCCGTAGTCGCTGGTCTACACCACAGCCACAGCCACAGAAACGCGGGATCTGAGCCGTCTGCGACCAACACCACAGCTCATGGCAACACCGTATCCTTAACCTACTGAGCAAGGCCAGGGATCGAACCCGCAACCTCATGGTTCCTAGTCAGATTCATTAACCACTGAGCCACAACGGGAATGCCTCATGTTTCTTTTTTGTTGCTGTTGTTGAGATATAATTTGCACACCAAAATGTCCAGCCTTTTAAAGTGTATAATTCAGTGGTTTTAGTATCCTCACAAAGTCATGCAACATCACCTCCAGTTCCAGAATATTTTCATCACCCCCAGCCCAGAGAAACCTTGTAAGTATAAGCTTTCTCTTTTCCCTGCAGCCTCTGCCAACAATTAATCTACTTTGTAAACTATTTTGGAAACTTCATTAAACAGCATCATCCAATATATGCTTTTTGTACCTGGCTTCTTGCATTTAGCACAATATGCTCAAGGCTCACCCACGTTGCAACATGTAACAATATTTTACTTCTTTTCATGGTGGAAGAATATTCCTTTATGTGAGTATATCACATTTTGTTTATCCATTCATTAATTGATGGATATTTGAGCTTTCACTCTTTGGTTATTATGAATGTTATGAATGCTGGTATGAACATTTGTGCATGTGTTTTTGTGCATACATATGTTTTTAATTCTCTTGGGTAGATACCTGGGCGTGGAATTGCTGGGTCTCACGGTAAATTTATACTTAACTATTTCAGGAAATGCTAGATTGGTTTTCCAAACTGACTGTACCATTTCACATACCCACCAGCAATGTGCAAGGGTTCTAATTTCTCCACATCCTCAAAAACATTTATTTTGTATGTTTTTTTGGATAAAACACTCCTAGTATGTATGAAGCGGTATCTCATTACCGCTCTCATTTGCATTGCCCTAATGACTAATAGGGTTGAGCATCTTTTTATGTTCTTATTGGCCATTTGTATATATTCTTTGGAGAAATGTCTATTCAAATCCATCTTCCATTTTTATTTACTTAAAATTTTAACAAATACTTACATTTTTTTTGGCTATGCCCTCAGCATGTAGAAGTTCCTGGGCCACAGTAGGGACTCCAGCTGCTATAGTGACAACCTCTGATCCCTAATCCGCTGTGCCACAAGGGAACTCCCATTTTCCACTTTTAAATTGTGTTATTTGCCTTTTAATCATTGAGTTATAAGAGTTCCTTATGTATTCTGGAACCCAGAGCTTGATGAGATACATGATTTGCAAACCTTCCCCCTCCTTTTATGGGTTGTCTGTGCTCTTTTGAGAGAACTCTTGCACATGAGATCCCACCCCTGCACGTGTTATGTGCTTTTTTTCCCTTCCATTTATATTGAGATATAATTGGCGCACAGCACTGTATAAGTTTAAGGTGTTCCTCTGCATGTTGACATCACTGAGGCTGGACTGGTTGCAGCCATCGTGTTCTGGACCAGAGAATGAGCCTAGAGAATTGCAAAAACCTAGAGTTGGAGCTACAGATTGAGCCAAGCGTTGGGAGAAACTCTTTTATCTTATCTCTCATATGCCAAGTTTGTGAACCAACACATTGATTTATTGTTTTGAATTGTGATGTTTTTATTTCTTGAATTGGGATGTTCAATTGCCTGCTGCTGAAAGTCTCCTAAGTGATACAGGTACCAAATCCAGCCTGAGGAAAAGGAAGTCTTGAACACTTCCCTCTCCTCCAATCAAACCAGAGTTTAAGATCTAACTTTCAACAAACCAACAGCAACATCTGGGATTTTATCCAAACATCACAAGAGTTGGGAGTAGTTATCATTTAAAAGAAAAACAGATGGCAAAGCCTTCTCAGAGGCAGTGGTTAGGGACATTTCTGTTGCATTGCTATTTCAATGTTAGTTTAGCAAACTTTTACCTCTACATCCAGTTTTCTGAGCTACAATCTATGTTTTACTGGCCTTTGGGGGGATCAACAGGGGAAAGACGGAACAGGTAATTTACCTCTCAGTCAGGAAATCATTCTGACTAAATGGGCTTCTTACTAAAGCTCAGCATCTTAGCAATCTCCACTTCCTCTGCTTTGGCACAAAGGAAATGTTCAACTCTTTGGTTTTCAAAAACCTCAAGGTGTATCAGTTAACCAGCTGTCCTGGATGTGGCTTTGCTGGTTTGCCTACTGCTACTGAATGAATTATAAAAAGGAAAGAAAAATAAGAAAGGAAGGAAGGAAAGAAGAAAGAAAAAGGAGAAAGAACAAAGGGGGGGGGTGGATGGCCAGGCATGGAGAGAAGTGATTATAGTAAAGACAGCCAAAGCACCAGAGCGAACTTCACCCTTATTTAGAAACTCTAGAAACTCTAGTGATAGCAGAGGTCACTCAACACCTACTTGTTTTTGTTTGCTTGTTTCCCTTTAAACAGAACTCCTTTGCTTTAGGAATTAACACACCTAATCATTTTCACCAACGTTTTGTTCTGTGGATCTGAGTCCATTTTCTCACAAAGATTTGGTAACAAAAGTTCCAGCTAGGTATCGTGTTCCCCAAACTTTCCTCTCAGACAACATTGAGTCACATGGTGTAAGTGCTTAACCTACCACCTGAGTATCAACGAAACACCTGAGGGAAATGCATGCCTCTTTCAGACAAAGCACCTGCTCAGTTGGCTTCTGCACCAGACCCTAATAAAAGTAGCTTTCCCTTGCAAAGTCACAGTAAAGCAGGCATAGGCGCTGAGTAAGCGATGCATAGTTCATATTTGATTTTTATTTTGATTAGTGACTCAGATGTGCATTTAGATGGTGATGTTGCATACTTTGGTTAGTGCTGCTCCCCGCCTGGAGCCTGCCCAGGACCAGGCAGCAGCGAACCAGCCAAAAACAGAGCAGCGGTACTTTGGGGCTGACTTATCTCCATTACCCTGGAATTTAGAACTACCACCACTATGCTGTGTCCAATGATCTCCAGGACATTTAGCTGCTTTCTCCAGCTCTGGGCTTGTTAAGAAGCTTTAATAAATGCTTGCTTTGAATTTTATCTGCTTGTATCCTTTTAATTGAATTATTTATTTCTCAATCATCTCTATATCTTCTCTTTGACCTAATCCTCAACTGTTAGAAATTGCTCCTCTTAAAAAGCCTTCCTTGACAACACTGGCAGTAACTTGCCTTTATTCTGCATTTCCCTCTCCTGCTTTCTTCATTGCCACAGCACTTTCACCACCTGGCCTGATATATAGTCACCACCTGACCTGGTATATGGGCCCAGAAAAATAGATGAACAATAAACTTATGGAATAAGTAGTTCAATAAATTTGCTTCTCTATTCATTGATTCATCTATTTAAATAGCTTGCATACCGGTTAGGATCATGGGCTCAGGACATAGACTGGTTGAATACTAGTTCTTCTGTTTACAAGCTGTGTGACCGCGGGCAATTACATAACCTCTCTGTGTCTCAGTGTTTTTTGAAGTTTTGGTCATTAATGTAACAGGATGAATAACAATACACTTCTCACAAAGTTTGTTTGTTTGTTTGTTTGGCTTTTTAGGGCTGCACCTGCAGCATACGGAGGTTCTCAGGCTAGGGGTCTAATTGGAGTTGCTGCTGCCAGCCTACGCACAGCCACAGCAACGCGGAATCCGAGCTACGTCTGCAACCTACACCACAGCTCACAGTAACGCCGGATCCTTAACCCACTAAACAAGGCCAGGGATCAATCCCGCAACTTCATGGTTCCTAGTCGGATTAGTTTCTGCTGCGCCACGAAAGGAACACCTCACAAAGTTTCTATGAGTGTTAAATGAAATGTTAGAAAGCACTGAGAAAATGCCTGGTCCATACGCAGCACGTGAGTACAGTGCCTGTAAAATCTCATGTGCTCAATAAATGTTAACAATCATTGCTCATTTATTCAGCAAATATGTATTGAATGTTTATCACAGACCATGTGCTATGCTAGGTGCTAGGAATACAATGATGAACAAAACTAAAAATGGACCCTGCCTTTATGGAGCCTGTAACTTAGTGGGACAGAGAGCTATTAATCCAAGTAACCACACCCATAAGTACAGAATTAAAACTGCCTTAAATGCTAAGAAGAGCTTGGGCAAGAGTATATTTATAGGGTCATTTGATCTGGTCAAAGATGGAAGAGAAAAATTTCTGGAGGCAGTTATGTATGGTGGGGTGAAAATGGAGTTAATATCCCAGCTCAAGTTCTGTGTTTTGTGCTGTTCTGTAACCCCCTCCTTTTTCAAAGAATCAGCAAGATAAGAATGAGTGAATAGGAGTCCCCATTGTGACTCAGTGGAATGAGGATGCAGGTTTGATCCCTGGCCTCGCTCAGTGGATTAATGCTGTGAGCTGTGGTACAGATCTCAGACTCACTCAGATCTGGAGTTGTTGTAGCTGTGGTGTAGGCCGGCAGCTGTAGCTCCAATTCGACTCCTAGCCTGGGAACTTCCGTATGCCATGAGTGCGGCCCTAAAAAAAAAGGAATGAGTGAATACCCTTAAGTTAATGGAACTGTGCTGAAAACGCGCTTCAGCCCCAGGCACGTGGGCAAATGGAGAGGGACAGGAGAATGAAGTCTCCTCCCCCCACCCCCACTATGAGGGGGATTTAAAAAAACAATAGGAAAATATGTGGATGTGTAATTAAGCCATTCTATTTGGACATAAAAGGAAAGTTGGAGTGCTAAAGTCTTAGAGGGGTTTGAACATCTGTTCATTTATAAATAAACATCTGTTTATTTATAAAACAATGTTCGGAGAAAATTTAAGAGGAAAGATTAGGTTCATTCATAATCCCACCTCCGTAAAACGTAATCGTTTTTCCTTTTTTGTTTTCCCTTTCATTCTTGGGCCATTATAACTGCAGGCATTCTTAAATGGTTGTATTCATAGGGGACAAATAATTTCATGTCTTGCTTTTATGTGGTGGTGCACAGTCTTCGTAATTATCCCTATTAATCATCATCTTCTTTTTATAAGAGGAGAAATTGAGCCTTAGAACCCTGCTGATTGCTGTCCCCAACGAATTAAAGGCTAATGGCCCTTTGTCGGAAAGGGAAGTCTTACTTAGGACGAGAAAATTCAGTTAGTTGCACTTTATCCCTCAACTAACCGAGCACTTCAGCCAGATGAGAGCACAGGTGCACTTTAGCGATGGGGGTCACAGAGCCTAAAGGGAAAACCCATTCTTGCGTCTCCTCTGCTCTCAATGCTCCACCGCAACACTACTGCACCTCTGACACCAGGAGTCTGGGTTTTCTGCACATCAAGCCATCCTGCAGCACCAGCTGGGTGTCCCACAATTGAACTCAATTCTGACAGGACCTACATGGAGACGACAGCAAGCCTCACAGATTACGGGTTTAGTCCCACAAGATCACCCCTGTCCTCCCCCTTCAGAGGCCAACTGCAAGTCCACATAAGTGGTCGCTTATCCTTCTGACTGATCAGCTATAAATCTCTACTCAATTCAATGCATTTGCTAGAGCAGGTCACAGAAGTCAGGAAAATGTGTACTTACATCGGTTGATTACAGATGGAAAAGATGCTTAAGGGAAAGGGTGAAGAAATGAGTAAGAACGCCTCCTCCAGATGCACCAGCTTTCCAGCAGCTCCAAATATTGACAATCCAGAAGCTCTCCAAACCTTTCCCTCTTTTTTTTTTCTTTTTCAGCCACACCCATCACATATGGAGGTTCCCAGGTCAGGGATCAAATCTGAACTGCAGCTGCAACCTACATGCTGTGGCAATGCCAGATCTTAACCCACTGTGCTACAGCAGGAACTCCTCCAAACCTTTCTTTACTGGGTATTTACAGAGGCTTCACTACATAGGCATGATGGATGAAATCACTGGTCATTGGTGACTGACTTAACCTCCAACCCCTCTCCCCTCCCTGGATATTGATGGGCGGGGTTGAAAGTTCTAATCCATTAATTTGAGATTAATCAGGAGATTGGTTCCCTTTCAAGCAGCTCTCATCCCTAGGGTTTTCCAAAAGTCACTTAGTAACATCAACCCAGGTATGTGGGAAAGGGACTTGTTACGAATAACAAAAGACATCTTTATCACTCTTGTCTTTCAGGAAATTCCAAGGGTTTTAGGAATCCCATGCCAGAAACAGGTAAAGACCAACATATATATATATATTATATATAATATATATATATATATATTTCTTTTTATAAATCACAGTACGTTGGGGCAGTCAGAGGGGCAATTTGTGGCCAGAAAGAAGGCAGCACAAGCCAAGTCCATGATCTTAGACATGCTGGTTTCAAAACCAAAGCTACAAATTGTTTCAAGCTTTGGGGTCGGAAGAATTAATAAAAGTGAACAAAATAGAATAATCAATAAGATAGAGGGGTACAATTAAAATTCATTAAGACACCCTAAGAAACTCTAGTCTAGGCTTGTTGCAGTAAAAGGGACTTTGCCGAGTGAATTATTCAAGGAGAAATGCTCTGAATGAGGGAATCCTCTCTTGGCTTGGCAAGAACTCAGATTTGGTTCAAACTTTCTCCCCTGGTAATAGTATCACAAAAAGTAACAAAGGAGCATGTCTGTGTGTTCCTTGAGTGCTTTGCAGGCAGGACAATTCAGCTTGGCATTAGTCCTGCTATTACAGCCTGAATCTCTCACAGTAACCCAGGAAAAAGAACATTAAGGGATATTATCTTCCATTTTAAAATTAAATAATAACAGATTCAAGAAAAGTCTGTGGAATCCATGTGAATCTTTTCCCTATTACTCTAAGCAAAAAATTTAAGCAGTATTAATGAAAGAGCTTTGAGTACCTTTTACATGCCGCGTGCAACACCTGCTCCACTTACACAAAGATAAATAAGGCTGTTTCCTCGAGACGATCATAATCTGTGGGATAGAGATACACACACACAACTAAGAATAACGCAAGTTGTCGTGCCACAGCCAGGGCCAGGCACTTTCCCAGGAACACGATGTATCTGGAGGCTTTGTTCACTCTGTTTCCAGAACTGATTCCGTCTTCCTCTTCACCTACCCAGACTGTGTTCAGCTACTAGTCCTAGGTCTAGATCAGCTTTTCTACGAAATGTTCACTGACCCTTCTTCCTTTAGTTATCTCCCTCTTTCTCCCCCACCCCCTTTTTTTTTTGTCTTTGCCCACGGCATGCAGAAGTTCCTAGGCCAGGAACTGAGGAACTGAACCCGAGCCACAGCAATGACAATGCTAGATCCTTAACTGGCTGAGCCACCAGGGAACTCCTCCCTCTTTCTTTCTTAGAATTTCATTTTCTTCACATTTCCTACATCATTTGGAGTTTTCCATTTTTTTTTCTTTTTGTCTTTTTAGGGCTACATTCAACATATGGAGGCTCCCAGGCCACGGGTCGAATTGGAGCTGAAGCCATCAGCCTACGCCACAGCCACGGTGACGCTGGATCTGAGCCATTTCTGCAACCTACACCACAGCTCACATCCATGCAGGGATCCTTAACCCACTGAGCGAGGCCAGGGATCAAACCCGAGTCCTCAGGGATACTAGTCAGGTTCGTTAACCGCTGAGCCATGATGGGAACTCCTGGAGTTTTCTTTTTTGTTTTTTTCAGGGCCATACCTGCGGCACATGTGAAGTTCCCAGGCTAGGGGTCCAACTGGAACTGCAACTGCCGGCCTACACCACAGACACAGCAACTCCAGATCCAAGCTGTGTCTGCAACCTACATCACAGCTCCAAGCACCACCAGATCCTTAACCCACTGAGCAAGGTCAGGGATAGAAACTGCATCCTCATGGATACTAGTCAGGTTCAGGTTCATTACCCATTGAGCCACAATGGGAGCTCCATGGAATTTTCATCATAAAAAATGGCACTTTTTACAGACTGTTCTGTAAGAATGTGCATCATTTTACCTGTATTTTGTCTTCTCCCTCAATGTATAAGTTTTCAGAAGACCAAACCCCTCCTCTGTAGTGTGTCCTGTGCCTAACTCAACGCTAAATATTTATTGTGTGATTGGATCTGCCATTCTCATCGGGCTACCTTCGACCTCTGAAATCCCAGCTAAGTTCTCCCATAGTTCAAAGGGATCAATTTATTTCACAGCTGTATTTTGTTTTGTCACATCTAGATTCAATGTGCTGATGCCTTAAATTTTTGGCCCAGATGGGATATTTCCAATCTAATAGTGTTATTACCTAACACCTAATACAGCCTCTTGGGAACATGTGGTTTTTACTTTGGTTTCCATTAATAAAATAAATATTAAGTGTCTGTGCTTACAGGCCAGGCATCTTCTGTTGTAAAATAAACGGGTACATGTGGTTATAAGGAAAAGAGTCATAACTAGAAACTGGTTCCACTATTTTCTTTACTTTTATTAACGCTTATGCTTCAAAGCTCCTTTGTAGTGAATTCTGGGACTGGGATCCTCATGCTGGCCTGTTACTGGATTAAATTCCTATCTCACTTTTCACCTCTGGTCCTCCTTCAGCTGTGACTAAAATTCAGTATTTCGTCCAGATACTCACTTATGTGATCCTAAGCCAATCACTTCATTCAATTTAACTTTCTCGGGAGCTTAGTTTTCTCATATGAAAAAGGAATGTTTTGCACAAGGTTGAATTAATAATGTAAATGAGAGAAGCATGTTCTGGACCTTAAGGACATGTGCAAACATCAGGTGGTATTATCACCATCATCACCATCACCATCGTCCTCATCACTGTTATCATCTCCATCACTTTCTTGCTGTTTGCAAAGTTAAGAAGGGTGATGAGATGGAAGACGTCCTGATAGGTAGATATTGCTAACTCCCCTCTACTTTCTGAGCACTTGGAGGAAGAGACTCTCCAATTGCTTTGCAACTGGTGGAGCCCTGTGACCTCTTCAATCAATGGAGTGGGTGGCAGGGACCAGTCTGCTTAATTACTGGTGCCTGATACTTTCTCCTTCCTTCTTTTTGTTAGGTAGACCCTTGTGTCCTAGGTAGACCCAGGTAGACAAAACTTCTATCAGCTGGATCCCTCAGTAGTTGTGTGGAGCAGAACTTCCTGCCAATTCTGTGGGACTTGGAGTGTAAGAAATTAACGTCTGTTGTATTGAGTTACTGAGCTTTGGGATTGTTTGCTACTGCAGCATAACATAGCCTAATGTGACAAATACACTGCAATGGACCAAAGGATAAAGAAATCTTAGATATAGCTGCGGCCTTAATACCTATATGTCCTTGAGTGAGTGCACTAAAGTATATCAGCTCTAAGGTCCCTTCAGCTCCGAAAATTCTGACATTACACCACCACAAAGCAACCCCATGTAAATGACAAAGAGATGTTGCCTGTCATTTAAGGAATAAAATAAAATCTAAGCTATAGAAAATCATCTCAGAGAATGAATCAAGCTAGAATAACTTTTAGAATTGAGACAATTTTTTTAAAACTGTTTTATACATACACCCACCTTTTAAAGAGGGTGTGTTAAAATAGTTGCATTAAATACAATCGATGAGTCATAGTCATTATTATGAACCTTAGTTATTCTACAGTGCGGTCTTCGGGGTCTCTTTGTCCCTCACTACGGCCTAAGCCTCATGTGATTTGAATTTTTATTACAGATTTTTTACAGTCTTTTTGTGCCAGCTATTCCCTTTCATTTCTATCAATGTCTTTATCATCTTTAACAGCCCATCTTCCCACTATTCTTGGCTATAAGGGTAGAAAGCAGATTTCAAACTCTGTTACGATTGTACCAAATGGTAAGGCTATATAAGGTCTGAAGAAGAGGTTAAGAAGATTTCCTAGGAATTAAGCAAATACATCTTCAGCATAAACTTTGTAGACCCTGGTGAGGGACACCTTTTGGCTTAATTTCTGTTTCTCACTAATATTGCACAAAGATGACTCTCCCCAATACCTGGCCTCTGGTAGGCAATGTGTTAATGTATTTGATCCACTACAGCTACCCCAGCAACACAGACTCAGAATTACGTTGCTAACAATGTGCCTGACAGCTTTAGAGATACTTCTTAGGCCACTGCCAAAACTAACATCATGGGAAGAACTAAAATAATTTGTTCCTCATGACAGTTTGGTGAGGCAATAGGGCATAATGATTAAGTGTGTGGGTTCCGGAGCACGACCGGCTGTATTCAAAGCCCAGTTTTACCCCTTGCAAGCTGGGTGAGTTTGAGCACGTAAATCAACCTCTTGGTGTCTCCATTTCTTCTTTTTTAACAATTTATTTATTTCCTAATCTATCTTTTTTTTTTTTTTTAATGGCTGTGCCTGCAGTACACAGAAGTTCCGGGGCCAGGCGGGTCAGACTCATTCCACAGCTATGACCACAGCCACAGCAGTGACAACACCAATTCCTTAGCCCCTCGAGCCATGAGGGAACTCTTCCATTTCTCCTTTTTAAATGGTGAGTAATCAGCTAAATGAGTCATGCATTAGTGCTTAGAAAAATCACTGGCACCACCAGCATTCAGTAAATATTAGGCTTGTAATCATTCTTTTTCTGTCCTTTGAGTGTATTTACTGTATTAGTCAGGGCTGTCCAGAGAGCCAGAACCAAAAGGATATAAGGGATATATAGAAAGATTTATATGAGGGATTGGCTCATGTGATTATGGCAGCTGAGAAGACCCACAATCTATTGTCTGCAAACTGGAGGCCAAGAAGGCTGGTGATGTAGTTCTATTCCAGATCTGGAAGCCTGAGAACCAGGAGTCTTGGTCCAAGTCCAAAGCTGTGAGAACGAAGAGGATCCATGTCTGAGGCCAAGAGAAGATGGATGTCCAAGCTCAAGGAGAGAGCAAATTTGCCCTTCCCCCACTTTTTGTTCCTCAGTGGATTGGATGCCCATTCACACGGGTGAGGGAGATTGTTACTCAGTTTACCCATCCAAATGCTACTCTCTTCTGGAGGAACCCACACAGACACACCCAGAAAGAATGTTTTTCCAGCTCTCTGGGCACCCCTTAGCCCAGTCAAGTTGACACATACAATTTACCAGTAAGAGGTGCAAAGACTAGTGGTATCCTCTGATTAACTTGTTAATTTTTCATTGGTCGCTGTGTTAGAGTTCTTCAAAGAAATAGAACCAATAGTATGATTATGTATGATATACTATATAGATAGATTTATTTTAGGAAATTGAATCACGTGATTATGGAGACTGTCAAATCCCAAATCTGCAGAGTAGACAGGCAGGCTACAGACCCAGAGGAGAGCTGATGTTACAGTTCTAATTTGAAGATCATCAAGCTGAAGACTCAGGAAAGAGCCAATGCCCCATTTTAGGTCTGAAGGTCATCTGCTGCAAAATTCCTTCTTGCTCAGGTAGGACAGCTTTTTGTTCTATTCAGGCCTTCAACTGACTGGGTGAGGCCCACCCACAGTCTAGAATCTCATAGGCTTTATGCAAAATACGCTGATTCAAATGTTAATCTCTTTGTAGCCAATTAAGCCAACCATGGTGCTCTTTTCCCCATGGGGGCCTGGTGTGCAATGGCTGCAAACAGCAGCCTCCTCAGTAGTGTACACAGCCTGCTTCCTGTATGGATTACACTAAGGGACCTTAAAGACAGTCCTTTCCAGTAGACATTCATGACCGGCTTGTTCCCAGTCTAGACTCCAGACAGGTACGTGTGGTACCTTCGGAAAGCCCCAAGGCATGGTGGCCAGGGTCCACATTGGCCAAGTCATAATGTCCATCCACACTAAGCTGCAGAACGAGAAGCATGTGATTGAGGCCCAGTGCAGGGCCAAGTTCAAGTTCCTTGGCTGTCAGAGGATCCACATCTCCAAGAGGTGGGGATTTACTAAGTTTAACGTGGATGAACTTGAAACCCTGGTGGCAGAAAAGTGGCTAATCCTGGATGGCTATGGGGTCAAATAAATTCCTAATCGTGGCCTCATGGACACATGGTGGGCCCTGCATGCATGACAGCCTTGGTGCTAATCCCTCCTTATACCCACCAATAAGTCCTACTTTCCTGCCCCCCCCAAAAGTTAATCTCATCCAAAAACACTCCTATAGATATATCCAGAATAATATTTGACCATGTATCTAGGCACCATGGCCCAGCCAGTTGATACATAAAACATATCATTTTTCCATACTGGATTACAGTTATGCCACAGTGGGAACTCCAGGAATGGCTTTTTGAAAGAATTTACTCAGAGATACTTAGTCATTGATTCACTTGATACATACCTAATGAATACCAATATGGGTTGCCCTGGGGATACAAGGATGAATAGGATAGAGATTTTATATATTAAAATCAGTCATATTAAGGAAAGTTTTGATTTCTTCTGGCTTCCCAGAAAACTGACCTAATTTGGTCACATGCAATTCTTAGGTTTCTTTGGGTAGCTGCTATACCCTTTAAAGAAGTTTGATGAAGGTCATAGCCATTTCCCCACAATCTTGCTCTCAGCTTATAATGAAGCCAAGTCTTGGACGTTTATTTTTATTATTTATTTATTTTTGGCCATGCCCACAGCATGCCGTAATTTCTAGGCCCAGCGATAGAACTTGAGTCACAGCAGGGACAATGCCGGATCCTAAACCCAGTGCACCACCAGGGAACTCCTTGGGCATTTATTTTAAATAAACTCATATACAACCTGTCTGATGAAGTCTACCAAGTCCTGCCTTTATGTTCTTTTAGGTATTCTGACTACTTCCAGGTATGGTTGGTTACTTTGAAGTAGATGTGATAACTTTCCAGAAGCGAGTTTCCGGGTTCTTTTAGTAGGCATCAGGCAACTATAAACTGAAGAAAGCCATTAGGGACTCAAGCCCCATCCCTCAGGGTTTAAGTTACAGCCTTTATGAGGTCTTGCATACTGCCCCTGCAAGGCTGGGAGGACTTCTCAACTATTTTAGCTGACTGACATATCTCGAAGATCTTTAAATTCACCAATTCAAGTGTATTTCTACCATGAGAGTCAACAGCCCACTATACTCAATAAAAACCCACAGCTGACATTCAGTACATTAACTGCCACAATGTGGCTTGTTGGTCTAGGACCATTAACTACAGGGCTTGGATAGTCCCTTCTGCCCCGTGGGCTTCCTGATTTAAGCAACAGTGGTAGGACCGTCCCTGGACGGTATGCTCCTGACAGCACATTGGTTATATGCTTAATGACAGCACAACCTGTGTTACATATACATAACCCCTCTCAGCCTACACTAAAGTGTTTTGTAACAACAACAGCCTAGTTTCATGCTAACGTATTCTATGTCCAGGATTTTCTGCTCATTCTCAAAATTGCTAAATTTGAATTTTTCTTCTACCATGTTTCCAAAATAGAGTTTCAAGGTGAAGGACAATGAAGGTTGCCTAATACTGGAGTGACAGGATGTTAATGAGAGCTGAGCTGACTGCCCAGGAAAGCCTGACTTGTCGGTTTGTTGTGGGGAAAGCCTTGCCTCTGAGTCTAGTCCTCACAGAGGCGGGTCTCAATCCTGTATTTTATCAGTTCTTTATGTCAGGCTACAGGGGAATATTCACAATAGCCAAAATCACATTTTTGTTGTCTAGACCAAGTCTTTCTTGGAAATCTATGTACCTGTGACTCTGAATTATTGGCAAGCTGAAAAAAGAACAGAGAACTAGATGGTGCTATGCAGGTACTTTATCCAAGTTATGGAAAAGCCTGATGAGTATTCTACTTCTCATGAGACTAGATCCCTCTAGGATTTGATGAAATGGAGTCCCCTGAACAGCATTTTGATAAATTCCTACTCTACTTTCTTTCACGGATACTAAGATTCACATTTTTAACATCTTTGGATGAAATCTTAGATGGCATAAAATATGGTAACTGCCTTTTCATTCCTCTCCATTTAGACTTCTACCTTTCCTGAATAACCTCACTGTACATTGCAATGGCTGTGTTACAGATTTCCTAAACTACATCCCAGGTGTGAGGCTCCACTCTGGTCACATGACCAGACCTGGGGATTTCCCAAATTCCCTTGAGGAGCAGGTTTCTAAATCTCCTCCCAGCCAGGCTCACTTCTGCAGATGGCTAAATTCTACCATTTTCTTTACATTTTTATTGACCCCCCCTTAAAGATCTAAACTTAGCTTTACATAGAGGATAGTCTTTACCACAGAGGTCAAGGCTGTTTGGTGGTTAAGATCCAAATTCCCTCCAGTGCCTCTCATTTTGATTTTCAGATTTAGCCGGATAACACATACTGAAGGATTTTTACAAGAGTGGACACGTTATCTCATTGCAGCAAAACCTAAGACATTAAAGTGATCTAGTCTCAGGAGTTTTTCCATAAAGGATTTAGTAGCACAATGTAGTCCTGGCTGAAGGCCTTGCTATTTCCTTTTTCAACTCTTTATTTAAGAACTTTGGTTCTGGATGAAGCACGACATAAAACAAGTTCACATAACAGAGCCTGTACCACATAATCATAGATTACAGCTGGCAATAAAAGAAAAATAAGCACTTTACATAGGATGACGCTCTAGAAAGAATTTAAATTACAAACCTACCCTGAAACCCTCTTGGCTTTTATTAGACTCTAGAACTGATAATATCCAACTGGAATATAAAAATTACTATGTTTAAAGCCAGCACTTGACTCTTAATCAAAACCCCATGCTATTTAATCTGAGATGTTAACACTTTTAATAATTGGTAGGTGAAATTTTCATATAAGGGCACATTATATTTATACATGTTTCAGGGAAACACTTGAAAGTTTTAAATCGGGTTCTAAGTCCTATCAATTGAGCAGGTAAAAATTATTTTAGCTTATAAAATATTCAACTTTTTAAAAATGGAAAACTTTACACAATGCATCCCTCAGTTGTGGTTTAGAAAGAAGGAACACACTCCCTGAAGGCCTGGTTAGCATTTGACTTACAACGTATTCCATGTATTGCCCACTTCTCTCACTTTATGGATTATTCCCAGCTGCTCTGAGAAAGGATCATTATCCAGTTTACGGTGGTAAGAAAAGAGAGGTTCAGAGATGTTAAAACAAAAACAACCAAAAAAACCCCAAACAAACCATAAACAAAAAACAAACAAAAAACTTGGCCAATCTATTAAATAAAACAAGTAAGTTTCAGAATTACTTTTTTTTTTTTTTTTGCTTTTTAGGGCTGCACCCGTGGCATATCTGCAACCTACACCACAGTTCATGGCAACACCAGATCGTTAACCCACTGAGCAAGGCCAGGGATTGCAACCTCATGGTTCCTAGTTGGTTTCGTTAATTGTTGCACCACGACGGGAACTCCCAAGAGCTACTATTTTTTTTTTTTTTTTAATGTTTACTCCAGAGCTCATGAGCTTTCCATTAACAATGAATTCAACATGTGCTACAAAAGGCCTGGATTTAGTATGATAAATGCTTTGACAGTGTGGACCCCAGGTAGAGGAGGTGGTAATATGACCTGAAATGAACGATTGCATAAGGCAGAAAGCTTGGAGGTAAATGTGGGTAACTGATAAGAAGGGTTATGCAGTTAATAGTTTCAAAAACAATCATCATCATAACTTGGTCTCCCAGACACTGAAATCTGAAGCTCCTTGGTATGCTATATAGCCTGGTTTTAAACAAAGAGATTTTGTTCAGTACTGTTTTTGTGGGATGGTATAACGAAAGGTCAACAAACACTGCACAGAGCTGACCAATGACTCATGAAATCTGCTGTGAGATCTCCCTCCTCAGTTTCAAAATATTCATTTAGCATTGTATTAGCAAAAGAGCCACAGGCCTGTCAATCTTCTCACTATCTTGGCCCAGCTTTTTTTTTTTTTTTCTTGATTTTTAGGGCCACACCGCGGCATATGGAAGTTCCCAGGATAGGGGTGGAATTGGTGCTATAGCTGCTGGCCTACGCCACAGCCACAGCAACACAGGATCCGAGCCACGTCTATGACCCACACCATAGCTCACGTCTTGGCCCAGTTCTAAACAGATTAGGCGTTTTAACTCAGAATTTTACTCATTATTTTTTTTTGTCTTTTTAGGACCACACCTGGGCCATATGGAAGTTTCCAGGCTAGAGGCTGAATTGGAGCTGGAGCTGGAGCTGCAGTTGCTGGCCACAGCAATGCCAAGTCCAGTCGGGGTCTGCCACCTACACTCCAGCTCACAGCAACACCGGATCCTTAACTCACCTAGCGAGACCAGGGATCGAACCCACAGCCTCACGGTTACTAGCCGGATTTATTGCTGCTGAGCCACAATGAGAACTCCCCATTTAAAAAATTTTTATATGCACTGTGGTAAAATAAAAATTCTCTTTAAACAATTTAATATGTATTTTACTCACATGTATATGTAATTATATTTTAAATACTGTTTTGATTATATAGTAATATTTTCCTGAGTAGACTTAGAAGTTAGATTTTGAAAATAAAAACCATCGTAGAGTAAAAGTAACTTTTTTCCTCCTCTCTTCACCTTCCTGAAGGAAAATGAATCTCCACGGAAGAGTGTTTTGGCACTGGTTATGATTTTTGTTTGGCATTTGGGACTTTTCATCTTTGCCTTTAAATATAAGAGTCATGATAATGCTGCAATGATTTATTCTTTGTATTTTGGGCTTTCAATACCAAACCGACTTCTTTTTACTTTTTTTTTTTTTTTGTCTTTTAAATGCCGCACCTGCGGCATATGGATGTTCCCAGGCTAGGGGTCTAATTGGAGCTGTTGCTTCTGGCCTATGCCACAGCCAGAGTAATGCTAGATCCAAGCCTTGACTGGGACCTACACCACAGCTCACGGCAACGCCAGATCCTTAACCCACTGAGCAAGGCCAGGATCGAACCCATAATGTCATGGTTCCTAGTGGGATTTGTTTCCACTGGACCACGACAGGAGCTCCCTTGTTTGTTTGTTTTACATAATTATTATGAGAGAGAAAATATTGTTTTCCTTTAGACAACAGATTGAGATGAAAATATACTCTACTTTTTTCTAAAGCCAGGCAACGACACGTTAATGATACCAGAGTAGATGTTTGCTAGCATTGTCAATGACTGATACATAATTTAAAATACCGGATAAGGAGTTCCTGTTGGGGCTCAGCGCTTAAGGAACCCTACTAGTATACATGAGAACGTGGGTTGGATCCCTGGCCTCGCTCAGTGGGTTAAAGATCTGGCGTTGCCCTGAGCTGCGGTGTAGGTCGCAGAAGTGGCTCGGATCTTGCGTTGCTGTGGTGTAGCCCGGCAGCTGTAGCTCCGATTGGACCCCTAGCCTGGGAACCTCCCTATGACCTGGGTGCAGCCCTAAAAATGACAACAAAAAAAAAGGATGACAAACGGTTTCACTATAAATAACTTCTCTAATTAGTAGAAGTGAATTCTACACAACACGGTATAGCTTAAAACAATGTACTGGTTCTGACCTTTTATATTAAATAGGAATGTAAGCCTGTTTAATCTGTGCAAAGAAAATTTTGGTCCACGAACACGTACCTTTGTTTGCGGTCAGGTGGCAGGTGTAGGCAATGCTTCAGGCCGCCTGCTTCCCAGTTATTATGGGATTGCTCTGAAGCCCCCAGCTCATTATTGTTGTTATTAGATGGCTGCACTATTTTTCATCCTTTCGGAGGATGACTTTTAGCATAGGGCGGAAGGTCACAGAAGTAAGTTCTTTCGAACTTCGACCTCAGACCGCGCGGAGCGCTGAGGTAGGGGGAAAGCTCAGGAATCACGCGCCCCGGCGGCGGGGCCTCCCGGAAGGCTGAGCTCTGAGTTTGGGGTACTGAGAAGGCAGGGAGAGTTCGGGGCATGGTGGAGTTAGTGGTCTTCCAGGAGTCCTGCTTTCCTGAGGACATGTTAGCAGCAGCTTGGCCCGTGCGCGTCCAGGGAAGAGCGCCCCTGGTCAGGAAGCCCTGAGCCATGCGGGCGGTGGAAGCGGCAGCCGGGCCACTCCAGGCCAGACCCGCTGTGTGCGCGCCGCCCGGCGCGCGCGCGCGCGCCCCGGGATTCCCGCGCTCCGCGGGTTCCACAGGAGTCGCCATGGCAACGAGGCCCGGGTTCTGGACTCCGCTGGAGGCGCACAGCCCAGCGGCCACCTCCGCGGCTCCCATGGAGAGCTGTGGCGACGCGCCCGAGACGGAGGAGTGCTGGAAGATCATCGAGAACCTTGAGTCCACTATTGAACAATTCCGCTCGAGCCCCAGGTGACCCGCGCGAGCTGGGGCGCCCCGGCCCGCGCTGCCTGCCGCACCCACCCGCGGGGCCGCTCCTCGCGCGCCGCCACTCTCTCGCTCCCCAGCCCCTCAGGCCCCCGACTCCCGGCTGCAGGGATGCTGTTTTCATTTCTACAATATAGTGGAGGCTAAGCACAGACTCGAGCCAGTCTGCCTGGGTTTGAATCCTAACGACACTGTGCAGGGCCCAAGAGTAGGACAAGTTACTTAACTTCTCTGTGCCTTGTTACCTCACCGGGGAAACAGCCATGGTGGCGATGAATAGCGCCTGCTTCATAGTTCAGAGCGAACATGCAATGCGTCAGTCTGGGTAAGGTGTTTGGAAGAGTGCCACACACGTAGTACCACAGAAGTGTTTGCCTTTTTTACAGTTCTTTCCTCTCATAAGCCTTCCTTCTCCCTCTGCCCCAGTTTTATTTGGTTGCTGTGGAGCTGATGTTTCTGAAAAGAATGATTTTCTTTCTAAAAACCTTTTGAAAGAGTTCTCATTGTGCCTCAGTGGTTGAGAACCCGACATAGTGTCCGTGAGGTTGTGGGTTCTATTTCTGGCGTCCCTCAGTCGGTTAAGGATCTGGCATTGCTGGGTGGGTCACCGATGTGGCTCAGATTTAGCAAGTCTGTGGCGTAGACCAGCAACCTCAGCTCCCATTGGACCCGCTATGGGAAGTTCCAAATGCTGGGAACTTCCTAGCCTGGGAACTTACAAATGCTGCAGGCGCAGCCCTAAAAAAAAAAAAAAAAAAAAATGGAAAAAAAAGAGAGAGAGAGAGAAACCTTTTGACATCCCTCAGTGGCTGCATTAGGTCAGCTGCTGTGGGACACAGCATTTCCTACGACAAGGGCCTCATGGTGCCAGGTGAGAAGAAAGGGCCAGAGCCCTGTGGTGAGGACTGATGCAATGAGCCCACCTGCCCTGGCTCACCTGTATTAAGTGGGTGTGATGGTTCAAAGGGGTCAGGGTGCACACGGAACCTGGTCGATTGATGGTTGTGAAAGCACCCATTGGCGGTCGTGGATGGTAAGCACCGCAGGCACTGTGGCACCGCAGGCACTGTGTCTAACCTGTTCTAGTTGACTGATAGGAATGACTTACTGTCCTGGATTCCCTGGCATCCCATGGCAAGGAGCTTCTCCAGCAAAACTGCACTGGCTGTGCTCAGTGGACGGACTGACAGTGCCAGGTTCTCGGTTAGTGCTTACTGCCTGAACAAAGGAGCCACTGGTGCCCGTGTGCATGTCTCTTCCCCCACAGGTGCTGGTGCTCTGGGATCTTCTGTGAGTGGGTAGCAGAGACTCAGTTCTGACTGCAGTCCTGGGCTGAAGAAAGAATTTGGCGCTGGGGAGGCAGCAGTTCACACACTGAGGGAAGCCTGTTTGTGAAGTTTACTTTCTAGCCAGGAAACCAGCCATAAATAAACAGACTGTATAATAAATGAGTCAAGGGGTGGTTGAGTGCTAAGGAAGAAAGAGCATGGAGGGAGCAGAAGAAATAGTGTGTGGAGAAGGGGGTTGTAATTTTACATCCTGTGGTCCAGGAAGTCTTCTTGGAGATGACTTTGGGGAAGATGCAGGCTTGTGAGCGGGAGAGGGACGCCATTCTGATTAATCAGGGAAGAAAGTGTTCCGGGCAGAGGACAAGAAGCAGAAAAGAATGAATCTGAGTGTTGCAGGACCAGCAATGAGCCCGGTGTGGCTGGAGCCGGGTGAGACACAGGGAGAGCAGTGGAGATGAGGTCAGAGGTAAGAGGATGGTCCTAGATGGTGTGGAACCTAGATCGTGGTAGGGACTTCAGCCTTGACCTTGGGGTAGTGTTTTTCAGCCCTACCAAGCAATTCTCCAATTCTCAGCAGACACTGATTCAGTGTGTCCTGTAGTTTGCTTATTTGTTTTTAATTGAAATATAGTTGCTGTATGGTATTATAGTTACAAGTGTACAATATAGTGATTCACAATTTTTAAAGGTTATATTCCATTTATGGTTATTATAAAATATTGGCTGTAGTCCTCATGTTGTACAATATATCCTTGTAGCTTATTTTATGTGCAATAGTTTGTACCTCTTAATCTCCTACCCCTATATTGCCCCCTCCCTGCTTCCCTCTCCCCACTGGTAACCACTGGTTGTTGTGTCTTGTAGTTTAACTCAGTTCTGGTACTGTCTACCTGGAGATAGTGTCAGATTCCATAGGTTAAGGGTTCAGGCCCCCAAGATTGCCTCTGTTCTCCCTCTTCAGAGGCCAATCACAAGTCCAAGTTGTCACCTGTGCTTCTGACTACCAGCTATAATCAGAGATTCCCATGATCCCCTCCTCAAGTTCAGTTAATTTGCTAAAGCCAGGAGGCCCCATCGTGGCTCTGCAGGTTAAGAACCTGACTAGTATCCATGAGGACGTGGATTTGATCTCTGGGCTCACTCAGTGGGTTAAGGATCCTGTATTGCTGTGAGCTGTCGTGTAGGCTGGGATCCTGAGTTACTGTAACTGTGGGATAGGCTGGCAGCTGCAGCTCCAATGGGACGCCCTAGCCTGGGAACTTCCATATGCCGCAGGTGTGTCCCTAAAAAGATTTAAAAAAAAAAAATTGCTAGAATAGCTCATAGAACTCAGGAAACCAGCACACTTACTTGGCTGCTGGTTTATACAAGGAATATTAAAGGATCTGAATGAACAACCAGAAGAAGAGATAGGGTGAGGCCTGGAAGGGTTTGGAGCAAAGGAACTTCTGTCCCTTGGAGTTTGGGGTGCACCGCCCTCCTGACTGAATTCATTCTTGTTCACTAACCTGGAAGCTCTCTGAACTCTGTAATTCAGGGATGTTTATGAAGGCTTCTTCACATATGCAGAATTGATTTTATCATTGACTTCTTGTGATTAATTCAACCTCCAGCCCTCTTTGGAAGTGGGTGTGAGGGTGGGATCCATATTTCCAACCCTCTCGTCATAGCTGGTTCCCGTAGCAACCACCCTCATCCATAGGGGCTTTGCAAAAGTCACCTCTTTAACATAAAATCAGGTGGGGTTGAAAATGGGCTTCCCATGAATAGCCAGAGACACGCAGTTCACCTTTGCCCACTATTTCAAAAGCTGAGGACAGAAGACTAAATATAACAAAAAATTCTCCCATTGTGCTAATCCCTTAGGAAATTCCAAGGGTTTGAGCTGCTATGAGGCAGGAAGCATGGATGAAAACCAATATATATATATTTCTTACTATAAACCACACACTCGAGGTTCCCGTTGTGGCTCAGGACATTGAGGACCTGACGTTGTCTCTGTGAGGCTGCAGGTTTGATCCCTGGCCTTGCTCAATGGGTTAAGGATCTGGGGTTGCCACAAGCTGTGGTGTAGGTCACAGGTGCGGCTTGGATCCCGAGTTCCTGTGACTATGGCATAGACTGGCAGTTGCAGTTCCAATTTGACCCCTAGCCAGGAACTTCCGTGTGCCACAGGTATAGCTATAAAAAGAAATTCGGTCGCTCAATCAATCACACTCACAGATGGGGAGACATGAGAGGATTGGAGCTGAGGAATGACATAATCTGGTTTATCCTTCCAACAGAATTACTCTGGCTATTGTTTTGATATTAGACTATAATGAGGACAGAGACAGAAACAGGGAAACCAATTAGGGGACTGTTACAGTACGCCTTGTGAAAAATGACCGTGGTTCTAGTGGTTGGATGTGGTGACACAGTCACGTTTTGGTCTATGTCAAAGATGGGACTGATAGACACAGAATGGGAAAGACTGATTTTTTTTGAAATGACCTGAGTGGAAGGATGGAGTTGCTGTGAACTGGAATGGAGAAGACAATGAGAATAAATTGGTGTTTTCTCCATCAACAAGCTTCTTTTGTGAGTTAGAGTCATCTTCGTGGTAGGAGACGAAGACAGTTACAAATGGAGGTTTCCTTAAGTGTAAATTTCTCTTTCTACCCTCTTTTTGCTTTTCCCGTGTCTGCAGTTTCTCTAAACAATTAGCTCAGAAGAATCCTTATGCTAAAAGGGCACATTCTGGGATGCCATATTCTGCTGGCCTTCAAGCCTATAGTTCAGAAGAGAGGTTCAGGATGGCTCTACCAGTGTGGGAATAATTGGCACAAAAATGGATCTAGAGCTGGGACACTTGGTGAGTTCACCCAGGAAGGGAGTGAAAAGCAGTTTATGAGCTTGGGGCACATTGGCGTTGTAGTTCTTTGAAGAGGAACAAAATGGAAACAATGTTTTCCTTCTTTAAAACTGAGCAGCACGCCATAGTGAAAGTTTGGTGCCCGTAATGCCATTTTCTTTGATTAATTCATTAGTGAGCATTTGTTAGGATAGACTATTCTAGGATTTAGTGAGAAGTGTCATTGGATTCTATTAATAAATATTCATAGATGTTTTCTATAATAAGTTAACGTTAATTTTGTCTCATTTATTTAAAAAAAAAACCCTGTAATTGCTATTTTTCCAAGACTGTATTTTATGCATAACAACGAAGCTATTATTCAGAAATCAAATTGCTGAGGCTATAAATAAGGACTGTGTAGGAACCACTTAGCTAGTTTAGTTTGTTATGATGTGGGTTTCCATTCTAGGCAGAGGGGTTGTCATCTAAAATTAGAGACATTTGGAATTTGATAGGAGAACCTTCCTGTTTCACTCAGATTCTGAATGAGCCAGAACTTTCTGAATCAGTCATTCAGAAAGTTAAGACTTGAAGGTTAGAGAACCATAGACCTGTTCTCACAGGGGAAGGAGGATAAGAATCTGCCACTTTAGGCTTCTGATTTTCCATGAATTGCATACTCTTATCAAGGCTTAGCTTCCTCGTCTTCAACACAAGAAAGTTAGAGAACCAGATAACCGGAGAAGGAAGTGTGTATATTAAGATGTATATCTTGACCTAGCACATGGCACAAGTGAAGCATGCAGTTGTTTAAAGTACCAGAATTCAAGAGTACATTTGAAGATCTAATTGGCTTTTTAGGTGGTTCATGAATTGGGCAGCATCCCATCTAGTCATTGGAAGGTGCTTCCAGGGGACTGGGTAAGAGGGGACCTTTTTTTATAGGAAATGGGCGGGGCAAAGGAGCTAAATCACCAAAGAAAAGAAGGCTTTGTTTTTAAGCTTGGATTTATCTTTGGGGAGGAAAAGGAAAGGCATGAGTTTTATCTTGCAGATTTTGCCTCTTCCGCCTCTGGGGGCCAGAACGGAGAGCAAGGCCTACGTGACAGATTATCTTCTTGGTGTTGACTAGAAAATTCCAGACCGGTTGATTAAAATTACCTTTCTGAGGAAGGTTGAAACTGCACTTCATTCAGGTAGTTGGACTATATTTGGTATCACGGGCTTTAGAACCAGTAATGCCATTTTGAGCCTGTGGTTTTCTCTTTAACACAATAAATAGGCACTGATACTATTTTTAGACACCCTGAAGGAGATATCTGTAAGATTCTTGAGCCTGGTTTTTAAAATATCAGATTGTATTACTATAATAGTATGACACCAGAGGTAATAACTGAAAATAGTATCCCAAGTTTCTAAATCATATCCTAAAGATATTTGTGTTCTTTTTTTTCTTTTCACTTCTGTTTTTTTCCAGTTTTGAGATGTAATTGGCATGTAACATTATATATTTGTCATAAAAACTAGTCACACTCATTTCTGCCCACCATAGATCTTTTGCTTATAAAACCGGAAGGAAAGAAAGAACATACATGGTCAGACTTAATGAAAAATGAAGCTGAATAGTAAAAAGAGCTGCTTGCCACTGAGGAGGGTAAAGGATTGCATTTCTAGGCTGGAGTGATGAATTACTGAGGTCTGTTCAGTGGGAGACGTTGCAGAATATAAAGAAACAGGTTCAGTTTAGGTGGTTGTTTGTATTATATTGATGTAGCACTCAGGCTCCAAACAGGAGGCAGAAACCTCACCAGTATTTGAACAAGAAACGAATATTTCTTGTTTTTTATTAAATATTAAGGGTTTTTTGATTGTTTGTTTTTGTCTTTTTAGGGCTGCACATGTGGCCTATGGAAGTTCCCAGACTAGCGGTCAAGTTGGAGCTGCAGCTGGATCCACTGCTGCAAAGCTGGATCCGAGTCACATCTGCGATCTATGGCAGAACTCATGGGAATGCTGGACCCTTAACCCACTGAGTGAAGCCCAGGGGTCGAACCTGTATCCTTGTGAAAACTAGTTGGGTTCTTAACCTTCTGAGCCACAAGGGGAACTCCCTGGATTTTTGGGGTGGGGGGCTTACCCACAGCATGTGGAAGTTCCCAGGCCAAGGACTGAACCTGTGTTGCAGTTGCAACCTACACCACAGCTGCTGCAATGGCTGATTCTTAACTCTGGGCCACACGGGAACGCTCAGCAAGGATTTTTAACTAGTAAAAAGTGGTAAAGGTGGTAAGAGACTCTAAGCAGCATTGTTAAAGCAAACGCAAGTGCAGCCATGACCCCCATGGGCAGAGGAGGAACAAACACGGAAGGAACTAAGAATTTAGAAGACCCCCACCACCCAACACCAAGATTGAGACTTCCTGGGAAAGGATGTGGCTGGTGGTAGAGAAACTTGGCAGAGAGTGCTGGTCAGAGCTAGTCCATGGGAATGACTTGTTGAGTGGCCAGGAAATTTGGTAGAAGGTACAGGCAGGCCAAGGCTCTTGATATAGCTGGGAGATCCAGATCTTCATCCCTCACGTCCTGAGTTCTCAAAAGTCCTTCCTTTTGGGGGCATTGCTGTGTTTTTCCATTAATCTTTACTGTTGAACATGGAAATGCCAAGAGGCACTCCAGAGAATCCCCTGATTTCCTCCTTGACTCCACTGTGTACTAACAACCAACCTTTCCCTTGAGAATCAGAAGTAATCGCTTCAGCCAGTAGAGTGCCTCCTCTCTTGGCCTTTGGTTTAGTGGTGTCAGGCTCACACAGAGCCCAGGTATCAGCTCAGTCCACCATCATTAATTGAGTGGGACCATTGCTGTGCTTCCCAGCGGAAGCATTCTCCCCTTGGGAACTAAGACCTCCAAACCATCAGATCACAAAGCTGCTGGGACAGGAAGCAGTCATTTCTGGGGTGAATTATTAGGTGTAATTGTAGAGGAGCCTCCTCTGTTTCCCCTCTCCCCACCCCTGCCCCATTCCTGCCCCTGTGGCCTTGGGAGAGATGGCACTGTGTACTAATTCAAAGTGTAGGGGAAGAAAAATAATTTTCTTTCTACCCTTTCTACCTTCTTGGCTGAGACCCACCCCCTTGTAATAAAAGACATTAACTAGAGAAAAACAGCAACAACAGAGGTTTAATAACATGGATACGTCCTGTATACAAGGAGATTACCCAGGAAAACTGAGTAACACCCTGACATGGCCCACACCACCGCCTTAAATACCATCTCCAGTTTAAGACCAAAGAAGATGTTGGGGGTGAGGGCTGAGGTTATGGGAGCCAGTTATGGGAGGTGACCAGGGAAAGCACAGTAAACCGGGGGGTGGGGGTTATGCAGATTTAAGCCCATGCCTTCTCCAATGACAAGAGCTTCTAGAGCCATCCTCCTCTTCCTGGTACAGCCTGAAAGACACCCTTACAAATGGAGGTTTTCCTTATCAATGTAAATGTCTCTTACAAATGGGTGACTTTTACTCTGTTTTCAGAGCTTTTCCCGTGTCTATAGTTTCTTACAAATAACTAGCTCAAAATAATCCTCATGTCAAGGAGGCATATTTGGAGGTGGCAAATTCTGCTCCCTTTCAAAAGCGTATGCTGCATCCTATAAAACAGGACCACGTCCTTTCATGGATTTGTCTCTCAATTTCCATGACTGAGTCTTCAACAAACTATTCCTCCTTTCCTCTGGATCAGCGTTCCTGAGGGGTGGGATACATAGTAAGACTGTTACCCAAAACTGGGTTGGCCTCTTGGTGGGTCAACCAAGCCAAAGATCAGGAGAAGGAAGGATTTATTACTTGCGGCAAGTTAGGAGAACACCAGGGATCTTTCCCACAGCAGTGGCTCCCCAAAAAGCAAAACTGGGGTAGTTGTAAGCTAAGGTTACGTGAATATTCACAAAAGGGCGTGAGCAGAGAATTCAGCATAGAATTGGGGCAAAGGTTGACAGAGTCTAAGCTTTAGTTGAAGCTTAGGTTGGAGTCACATGGATCAGAAAAGGTCAACATCATCCTTCCATCCTCCACCTGGGTGGAGGCCTTAGTTCCTGCAGAACTCAAAGACAGGTACCGGATTGTTATGTATGTTATGTTGCTTAAGGAGGAACTAGGACTCTGTTTTATCACTGAACTATTGTTTCTTGACTGTTTTTCCTTTGTTCCTCTATTTCCTCACCCTTTTAGATCATTAATTACCATGCCCAGGCTTAGGTCAAAAATGGCTTCTCTTGGAGTTCCAAGTGGTTAAGGACTAGGCATTGTCACTGCTGTGGCGTGGGTTCAGTCACTGGCCTAGGAACTTCTGCATGCCACAGATACAGCCAACAAAAGGGCTTTTCTTATGTCAAGAAAGCCATGCCTGGTTCTATTTCTCCGCAGACCTTCCTACCCTGACTGCTGACAAGACCAGTCAATTCCATGGGCATGAGCCCATTGCTATACTTCTTTTGCTGTGAAATGAGTACCTGGATCAGAAGTGATGCTGTGTCCAGTGTTGTGATGGTGGATAAGGCCTTCTGTGAATCGGTGGATGGCGGTTCTGGCGGGTGCATTACAAGAGTATGGAAATCCATATCAGAATACACGTCTATTCCAATGAAAGTGATGGAAGAGGTTCAGTGTTATGAACCTTCCACCAGGTGGCTGGTTATCCTTGCTGGTAAATACTGATGTATCAGTGGCTCAGTGTTAGTCTCTGCTATGGGCTGGCTAGGCACTCAGTGCTTGCAGTGGTAGACGAGCCTTGGTAATGGGAAGTCCATGTTGTTGAACTCCATCCCTTCCACCATGGTCGTTTTGTTGAAGGGTCACCGCGTCAGCACTGAGGTAGCTGCAGAAACTGACTGATGCCCACAGAGTGTGTCACATTGCCTGATTCCTGAGTGTGTTTTCTGCAGTGGATCCCACTGGTGAGCATTCATGTGGGGGCACAAACACCTTTATAGCCTGTGCCCACTCTTCAAGTGTCACCCACAGAACTCTTCCTTAGACTTACTGTCACCAGTCTCTCAATCATGTTCCTTCTAAGTTCCTGACCATCCAGCTAAGCCTTCAGAAGCTGCCCATAAATTAATACAGAGAGGTGGTTCTGGCATTTCTCATCCAGGGGAAGTAGACAACCATAGGTCTCCTTCAGATTCTCTTCAATGGGAGGATCTTTCTTCATGGCTGTTCCTCAGGACCACCTCTCAGTGAGGCTATACAATGACAAGTATCCACCTTCCAGTGGCAGCCCCTTCTGTCAACCAGGTTTGAGTTTTTTTCCTGCTCAACTCATCATCCAGAACTGCCCACGAGGCCATGGCTATGGATTGAGGGGGAAGAGGCAGTGTGGCAGGAGCCGCCTACTCCTGTAAATTGCTTTCCCTCTGTGTGAGTCTGGTGTCTTACAACCACTACCATCTGATGAGAGATGGAGGCTGCCCTTGCCCAACTTTATGGTTTGGTGGGTCAGACAAAACCCACTTTTTCCTTGGAAACCCAAGCCATGTGATCACTTGATGACTCCTGGCTAGGCATTCCATCTCTTCCAAGGCTCAGTAGCAAGCTGGAAGCTGGTTCTCAAAGGATGATAGTCATCTACACAAGAGGGTGTAATATTTGCTTCAAAATCCAAGAAGTCTATACTGTGGTTTTATGGTGCGTTCTTGCCACAGGATCCACAGAGCATTCATGTTTGTCATAGACACTCTTAAGAACCATTGTATCTGCTGGCTCATGACATCCAAGTGGAAAAGCAGCTTGTACTACAGTCTAGATGTTTCTTACTCTAGGCTCCAATAAAAGCAGGCTCCTTACTTGTGACTTGAAGAAGGGGTTGAAGTGGCACACAGGGCTGTGGTATATGTTGCTTCCAAATTCACGTTTTATTGTTCATCAAACCCTGAAATACTGACAGTTCTTATGGGGTGAAGTTGGTAAAATTTGAGCTTGCTTGAAGGATGCACTTGACTTTTAAAAAATAATTTGTTTTGCAATAATCTCAAATCTACAGAAAAATTGTCAGAATAGGAGTTCCCTTCGTGGCTCAGTGGTTAACGAATCCAACTAAGAACCGTGAGGTTGAGGGTTCGATCCCTGGCCTTGCTCAGTGGGTTAAGGATCCGGCATTGCCGTGAACTGTGGTGTAGGTTGCAGACGCGGCTCGGATCCCACGTTGCTGTGGCTGTGGTGTAGGCCGGCGGCTGCAGCTCCTGTTAGACCCCTAGCCTGGGAACCTCCATATGCCGTGGGTGCAGCTCTACATAAAGGCAAAAAGACAACAACAACAAAAAATTGTCAGAATAAAACTAAGGACCCCATATCCCTTTACCTACTCTTTAATTCTTAACATTTTACCATATTTGTTTTATTTCTTTTCCTCTTCCTTCTGTACACGTTTACACACACACTCATACATTCATTATTTTTCTATTATTAGTCTTTTTAGAACCTTTTGAGAGCAAGCTGTAGACACAGTTCCCATCACTCCTAAGCAGTCAAGTGTGTTTTCCCTCTCAAAACAGGAGATAACATTGCATAACCCTATCACTCATTCAAGCTGTGCCAAGTATACCAGCAATGAGTCTTTTTTTTCTTTCTGGGCCAGTATCCTATCTAGGAGTGTGTGTTGTCTTTAGCGAGCCTGTCCCCTCAGATATATTCATTTGGAAGAATTCCTCAGCCTTTTCTTGTCGTTTATGTCCTTGACACTTTGTAAAAGCACAGACATTCTTGAGTTCCCTGGTGGCCTGGCAGGTTAAGGATCCAGGGTTGTCACTGTTGAGGCTCTGGTTACTGCTGTGGCATGGATTCGATCCCTGGCCCAGGAACTTCTGCATGCCTTGGGTGCGCCAAACAAACAAACAAACAAAAAGTGCTAACATTCTGTAGTATAACCAGTTCTCTCTGGGTCCACCTACTCTCTCCTTACAGCCAGACTCAGGCTGTGCAGTCTTGGCAGAAATGCCACAGAAATGAAGTCACGTCTTCCCATGGCATCAGCCTTAACGGGTCCATGTCATTCAATCCGTTCCCTCATTGACCTTGTTGGGTTGATGTCTCCAAGGTTCTCTACCATAAATTCACCATTCTTCCCTTTGTAACAAACTACTGTTTGTGCGTAGGGTGTAGGTATTACAAAATTTCCTTTTCCTCTCCTACTCCCAGTTTTATTGGGATATAACTAACATATAACATTGTGTAAGTTTAAAATGTACAATGAATGATTTCACATACACATATTATAAATGATTATAACAATAAGGTTAGTTCACACAGTCATCATCTCACATAGGGTGTTTTTGTGTTTTGTTTTGCTTTTTTAGGGCCACACCTGCAGCATGTGGAAGTTTCCAGGCTAGGGGTCGAATCAGAGCTGCAGATGCCGACCTATACCACAGCCACACTAGATCCGAGCCACATTTGTGACCTACACCACAGCTCACAGCAATGCCGGATCCTTAACCCATCGAGCAAAGCCAGGGATCGAGCCCGCATCTTCATGGATACTAGTCATCTTCGTGGATATAGGTTCTTAACCCGCTGAGCCACAGTGGGAGCTCCCTTTTGTTTTTTATGAGAACATTTAAGATTGACTGTCTTAGCAACTTTGAAGTAAACAAACATTATTATTACCTGTAGTCATCATGCTGTAATTATAGCCCCAGGACTTATTCATCTTATAACTGGAAGCTTTTACCCTTTGACCAACATTTCCTCATTTCCCCCTACCGCCATGAGTTTGGCTTTTTATTTTCCTAATTTTTTAATTTTAATATTTATTTATTTATTTACTTTTCTAGGGCCACACCTGTGGCATATGGAGGGTCCCAGGCTCGGGATCCAGTCAGAGCTACAGCTGCTGGCCTACGCCACAGCCACAGCAACCTCAGATCCAAGCCATGTCTTGACCTGCACCACAACTCATGGCAACATCAGATCCTTAACTCGCTGAGAGAGGCCAGGGATGGAACTTGCAACCTCATGGTGCCTAGTCGATTCGTTTCTGCTGCGCCATGATGGGAACTCTGAGTTTGGCTTTTTTAGATACCACATGCAAGTGCAATCATATAGTAGTAGTCTTTCTATGTCTGACTTATTTCACTTAGAATAATGCCTTCAGGTTTCCTCCACATTGCTGCGAGTGGCAGGCATTTGTTTTCTTTTTTATGACTAACATTTCATTACACACATAGGTACACATACATGCACACACATGGTACATTTTCTTTATCCACTTGTCAGTGGACACTTGGCTGTTGTGCATAACCCTGCAGTGACCATGAGGGTGCAGTATGTCTTTGATCATATCAGCTACTCCAGCTGCTTCAGTGACAATGCCGGATCCTTAACCCGCTGCACCCCAAGAGAATTTCTAGTAGTCCTGTTCTTAATTTTTTGATAAAATTTCCTTTTCCTAATCAAACTTTCACTGACCAGCCTTAGACTTTTGGCTAAGCTTAGCCCTAGCTGCCGCTGGTAACTCCCACCTTATTCAGTGGTTGCCAAATGGTGATTCTCTGTTTTCATCATTCTTTTCTACATTTTCTAGAGCTTCTCATTCTCACTTATCCATTCATCTGTTTATCCATTCATTCCTATCCGTGTGGACTGCTGGATTCCTATTTTATTCAGTAAGTTGTAATCTGATACTTTCATCACTTATTTTGATGCTCAGATTGTCCTAGATATGGACAATGGGAATCTGTTCAGCCTAGTTTCCACATCATTTTCATGTATCCCCACCATATATATATATATATATATATGTGTATATATATATATATCCTCACTTTCTGGAATAACAAGATGTTCCAGACTCACTTTATACTTTTGTTGTCCCAGCTTTGAAACCAGCCTTTTTTCCAAGAAGCCTAGGTTACTTTTAGTGCAGAATAGTATTTAAAAGCTATCTGGTGTTTGATGTGCTCATTGCTTCTGGGGTGTCATTGCTTCTAGGCTCATTGGACAGGACTAGACACAAATGTATATAAATATATGTACATATGTATGATATATGTGCACATGCATGTGTCAGTGCCTATAACTACTTATCTATCTGTGCATATCAATATAAAACCACGCCCTCATACCAAAACTTCCAGCTCAATACCGTTATCTCAGGGTACTTTTAGCTTCCTCTTTTTCTGTGTTTGTAAATACCTTATCTGGGACTGAAGAACGTGACTTCTATCATCTTCAGTATATTTACTTATTTATTCAGTGTAATCTGTCTCCCAGCCATGCGGGTTCTCTCCTCTGTCTGCTGCCTCTGTGCTGCTGCCCCAGTTCTCCCAGTTGCCCTCCATCCTTGGCTCCTGGAATTGTTGGCCTTCTCCTCTGCATGGCTTTGGCTGAAAGCCTTTATCATCGTTGACCAAGTGACCCATGTCATTGGCCACCATGTTGATTCCTGCACTCTGGGAAGGGAAGAGAATGAAAGGAAAGGAAGGTGAAAAAGGAAGTGACTATGTGAGTTCCCTGGTAGCCTAGCAGGTTAAGTTCTGACATCGTCAGTGCTGTGGCTCAGGTCACTGCTGTGGCTTAGATTCAATCTCTGGTCCAGGAACTTCTGAATGCAATGGGTGTGCCCACCCCTCCAAGAAAGTGTTGACGTTTGGTTTTGATAGAACTGTGAGGAGTCTGCATCCTAGACTGAGGTCCTTACTGCCAAGTTGCCAATGTATTTTGGGAACATTTAACAGGAAGGTTTATGATAGGTGAGTAGGGTATGTGGGTACTCATAATGAGAGATGAAGCTTACCATTACCTTAGCATATGTAACATTTTTTTGTTCACGTGTTCCCTGGTTGTCTCTTCCATTAGAATATGTTTCACGAGAACAAAAACTTGGTCTTGCCCATGCTGTTATCCTTAGTGGCAAAAATAGTGCCTGGCAAATAGTAGGTACTCAGTTATTCTTTGTTAAATGAAGGAAGCTCCAACAAGTAGTTTGCCCCATATCTTTCTTTTTTTTTTTTTTTTTTTGTCTTTTATCTTTTTAGCCCCACACCTGCAGCATATGGAGGTTCCCAGGCTAGGGTTCAAATCAGAGCCACAGCTGCCAGCCTATGCCACAGCCACAGCAATGTGGGACCTGAGCTGCATCTGTAGCCTACACCACAGCTCACAGCAACGCCGGATCCTTAACCCACTGAGCAAGGCCCGGGATTGAACCCACATCCTCATGGATACTAGTCGGGTTCTTTAACCACTGAGCCACAACGGGAACTCCTTTGCACCCATATCTCGAAGATCATAAGAAGAAAATTGAATTTAATCCTCCTTGGCAGGAGAAGACCATTATAATCCTCCATAGCAGGATAGGGGCATAACCTGGGTTTTAGTAAAGCTACCTCTAGGGACAGTGGGAATGATAGATTAAAATGACAAACTTGAAGTTCCCATCCTGGCTCAACAGTAACAAACCTGACTTGGATCCATGAGGACGTGGGTTCGATCCCTGGCCTCACTCAGTGGGTTAAGGATCCAGTGTTGCTGTGAGCTGTGGTGTAGGTCACAGATGTGGCTTGGATCTGGCATTGCTGTGGCTGTGGTGTGGGCCAGCAACTGTACCTCTGATTTGGAAACTTCCATATGCTCGTATGCCGTGGGTATGGCCCTAAAAAGCAAAAAAAAAAAAAGGAGAAAAGGATAAAATGAAAAACCTTTGGAGACTTGTAGTAATTTTAGGAAGTGTTTATTATCTGTGTTTTGTGGAACATTTGTTCAGAAGTATTATGATTTTATTTTTATTTCATGTTTTAAAAGATTCCCAATTGTATTATAAAAGGATTTCTTTAAAATTTCTTTTTTTTTCTCTTAATGGATTTTATTTCATTTCTAGGTGTGCATAAATCATCACAAGTCAATTTTACAGATTTTGTATCCCAAACCCCCAGTGCATCCCCCCACCCCCCCAGATTGTCTTATTTGAAAAACCAAGGTTTTCCAAAGTCTGTGAGTCATTGTCTGCTCTGTAAGAAGGTTCATTGTGTCTTTTAGTTTCCACATGTAAGCGGTATCATTGGGTGTTGCTGTCT